>VYZX01019471.1:4712-28013 GCA_013401335.1 Brachypteracias leptosomus
GTGTGGGGGCTAAAGCAAAGGTGGTACCCCAGGATTTGTAGTGGCTGTGCAAGGGCCCCCAGGGGACCTTGAGAATGAGCAGCACTTTTTGGGACTGGCACCTTTGCTTTGGGAGCAGGAGCCAAATGTGCCATTTCTGTGTTTCTGAGAAGCACCCTAGGCAATGGTGCCTGCCTAAAAAAAAGCTCCTTATTCTCAAGGTGCCCTGGGGGCCCTTGCACAGCCACCACAAATCTGGTGGTCCCACCTTTGCTTTAGCCCCCAACCTTAAATACAGGAATAGCATCCCGGAAGACAGGGTAGTATATGGACTCAGCAGCTTGCTGATCTTTATTAAAAGATACACTAGAGGGCATACCAGCCTCTGCCTGAGCCATTCCACACCTACAGACCGCCCCCAAACCCCGATTCTCCCTCCGGGTACAGGATGAAGGTATTCCAGGAGCCATCTCCGCATTTCGCTTTTAAAGGTTTGAAAAGCAACATGTCTCTTTCCTTCTGCCCTCCCTGGTGGGTCTCAGAAGCCCAGGAGAGCACCGCCCCCTCCCCACCCCCCCCAACCTGGTGCTGCAGGCACAGCTCATCCAAATTTCAAGTGATGTGAGCTACTGTGAGGAGAGGGAGGGGTCTTTGTTTAGACCACACCAATAACAAGAGTTCTCTCTATAGAATCATAGAATGGCTTGGGTTGGAAGGGACCTTCAAGATCATCTAGCTCCCACCCCATGCCATGGCCAGAGACACCTTCCACTAGACCAAGCTGCTCAAAGCCCTGTCCAGCCTGGTCTTGAGCACATACAGGGATGGAGCATCCACAGCTTCCCTGGGCAACCTGGGCCAGTGTCTCACCACCCTCACAGTGAAGAACTTTCTGCTAATTTCTAATCTACATCTCCTCTCTCCCAGCTTTAAACCATTAGCCCTTATCCTATCATTACAAGCACTAACAAAATGTCCATCTCCAGCTCTCAGATAGACCCGCTTGAAGTCCTGCAAGGCCCCAAGAAGTTCTCCCTGGAGCCTTGTCTTCTCCAAGCTGAACAAGCCCAACTCTCTCAGCCTGGCCTCCCAGCAGAGGCTTCCAGCCCTCCCAGCATTGCTGGGGCCTCCTCTGGCCCTGCTCCACCAGCTCCATGCCACTCTTGTACTGGGGGCTCCAAAGGCAGGTGGAGCTCTTGCTGCTACAAATCTCTATTTACAAATAGGTGTAGCTGCTTACAGAGGGCTCTGATCATTAGGGAAGGGAATATGAATATGAAATACATACGTACCCACAACGTGAGCCAGCAGGACAGTACAGGAGGTGAATGGAGTGTGAGCAATAGAGAACAGAAGCTTTGTACCAGGCATAATGTCAACCAGCTTGGCTGTATGAGGACGTGCATCTCCCACCACCTCCAGAGCCTGAATTTGATGCAAGGTACCAGCAGCTTTCACTCACTGAAATGCTGAGTTACACAAATGCTTCACAACCAATTTTTCAGGATTTGGTGGTTATCAGTTTATGGAGTAGCTGGACACAATTCCATGTGGAGCAAGATGAAAGTTGAGCCGTAGAGCAGACTGAAGGACTCATTTTTTAGGCATTCATAAATACCCAGCTGAGCAGTTCTGACATCAGGAATTCAGTGAGTTAGTATTGAGATGAGCAGCAACCCCCAGGGCTTGGAGAAACAGGGGCTAAAGTCAGACAACCTGTTGCCAAGTGTCAGTTCCAACTGGTTTGTTTTTTTAAACTCCAAAGTGGAACTTGAATTCCAACACTGAAATCACTGTGATATAGATGTCTCCAGCCCGGGACCTCTGCAATGTGTTCCCCCAGCAGCACAGGGGCCACACAAGGAAGGCTTCAACCCAAACCAAAGCTTCAAACAGGCACCAAAGCCTAGACCTGATCCCCAGCACACTTACCACGGTGTTGTGCCACCTAAGCAGCCTTGCCCGTGAGTTTTTAGCAACACTCAACTTTACCAGTGATTTCAGAGGCTATTCTGTACTTGCACAGTGGTTTAACCTGCTGGCACCAGTATGTGTGTCTTCCCCTCCCAGTACCTGAATGGGATCACTCACTGTTAGTCCTGAGTGGAATCCTGCCGGTGGGGGCTATCTGTTGCTTATCTCCAGGTGCAGGTTCAACCAACGTCAACCAGCTGCTGCACACCAGCCAAGGGCTCATTTACTTCAACACGCAACTGCAAACCCGGTATCACTTCAGCTTACAGGATGTGGGGTTTACATTTGGCAAAGATAAAAGTTGTTTTTACAGGAAAATAAATGACAGGTTTGTTGTCAGAAACTCAGCCAGGGGAAACAAGCCTTATCAGAGGTCTGAGCTCACTGCCAAAGAGCAGCACAGAGCAGGGACTGTGAGTGCCTGGTGTGTAGTTCTGAACATCAGGGTGACGGGAAGGCTGCTTTCTGACCAGAGCTGCTCTCTTATCATGGAACATGCTACATGAATGTGAGCAGGCATTAGGGTTTTGAACATAAAGAAGAGGAGGCTGAAACAGTGGGAACAGGTAGAGCAGGTGGCAGGAAGCCCAGCACCTCTGCCAGGAGACTGTTCCATAATCAGGTCTAAAGCTCGCTTGCTTAGAACAGTACGGGTGGTTCACCCTTTTTCCAGGGAGCTGGATTTGACTAACAGCCAGGTTCTTAAAAGGATTCAAATGAGCTCCAGGGGCAGATCTGAAGTGACAGAGGTCTGGGCTCTTGGCAGGTCTCCCTCTTGAAGGGGCCAAAGCAAGGGGCTGCTCTGGGGAGTGTAGGAATTACACTCCCCGTTCAACTGGTGGCATGCTCAGCAGTCACTCTAAAGGATGGAAGGCTGCTGGCTCTAACTCAGTAGCAGCAAGAGACAGAGAAGTTACAGGGTACAAACACCCTGGGAGCCCCAATAAGCCACGTGAAACATGACTTTGCAAGGCAGGTGGCCTCCTCCCAGCCCACACTGCCAACACCAGCCCATGCAGCAGCAGAGGGGATGAATGGTGCAGGGTCCAGGAGAGCTGGGGCCCAATCTCTGTCCTGTGTAGGGTATTTTTAGCTTCTAGAAGCTAGAAGAAATTTCTAGAAGAAATTTGCTTTGGCAAAGGTTCTAAAATGTCTTTAGATCTAAGATAGAGCCTTATTGTAATATTTTAATCCTGTTCTAAGAGATCCCACAAACAGGTTTGAGTCAGGAGCCAAGACATTTTTCAGCACCTTTCCCTTTTGATCCCATTGAGCACTCCCAGCTCCTCAGATGCACCACGCTTGGGTGTGTAGTTAGTTTGTAGTATTCCTGAAATGCCCACCTTGATGTCTGCTGTTTTCTCCAGCAGCACAGAACCAGCAACTGGAAGCAAAACTTCCTGCAATCCAGGTGTGGGGAGAGCGTGGGATGTGAGAGAGACCACTTCCTACCTGCATGGATCCAGGAACTGGGTGGCTTTCAAAGATCTTCTGGCTTAAAAGCCAGCAAGATGTTATCTCTTTGATGCCTCTAGTGCACTGAGCTGCAGGTTACCTGGAAGGCAGCACATCCCTGTGATGAAACCCAGGGTTCTCCAACACAGATTTCATGGACACAGACATCACGCAGCAGAACCGGGAAAGTGGTTTGGTTGGGGTTTTGTTGAACAAAAACCTCAACCATATACATTTCCCAAACTAAATCAGAACACAAGCAGTCAAACCAGTCTATGTTTTAATGGAAAAGGTCTATGCCATAACTACAAAATATATTAAAATACATCAATAAGTTACTGTAAGAAAAAAATCTGTTCCGAGGTTATACCTCTGTCCTGCATAAATACCACATCTGCACTTAAACTCTGCTGCTCTCCTCAAAGCTTTGGCCTGTGCAGCAACATTGCTCACCTGAAGGCTTCACTAAAACACTACTTTTGCAAGTACCTCCCCCTCCAGTGGGGTTGGAGACCCAATTAATGGCTCCTTGTCAGTGGTGTGTGATCTGCCTCTGTGCCAGGACTGCTCCTCTGCCTGCCCTAAGCAGAGGCTGTTCCCACACGCATTATCCTGAAAAGCATGTTGAAGTTGTTGCTTCTGATGGCGTCCCGACAAGCACTGATCACTTGTGTTTTAGGTTTGCCAACTGTAAAGAGGTAAAAAAAGGAAAGAAAAGAAAAACACACTTTATGGAATAAGAAATTGTTAAAAATAATCATTCAATTCAGCCTCAAAAATCAAGTGTTTCTTTCAAATATTAAGCACATGGTGAAATACCAGCTTTTTCTAACATGTAAATAAAATACTTTAAGGAAGAATCTACTGTAGCTCCATTATAGGAGAGCTTAAAGTATTTGTTGAAAGGGGAATGCTATAAATAGACAAAAAACAAAGCCTCCTTCCCCAAAGGCCTACAGAACTAATCATATAAAGAGCCCTGCTTAGGTTGATAGTTGGGTTTTTTTGAAGCAGAATTATAAATTAAGAATGTGAAACACTACTTCAAAAAGATTGCATTCAACAAAATCAGCAGGTTTGGTACCACCCAGAAAGCTGGTAACTGCTTTGAACTGTCCTTTCTACAACTGTGATCCCAGGTGACAGCAGACACCCAGAGCTGTCATGGGCAGTTGGCTGAAAAAGGAAAGAGTGCTTCTACTGGTTTAACCTGGCCTCTGAGACAGAGCTTAATACCTCAACTAGGATCCCCTCCAGAGCCCACCACTCACCACGTAGGCACCCAGCCCTCTGGATAGCCTGATTCACAGCTTTCAGGTTATTCAGCAGCTCTGTGTGATTGTTGCAGCGAATTTTGTACTGATTTATTAGATCTCGGTTCAGATCATACAGCTCCATGTAGTGGGTCTTCATATTCTTCCTGTGGGAACAATCAGTTCAATTAGTTACATCTCTGGGGATGAGAAAGTCATCCCTGGGTTGTCCATCTAAAGGCGCAGTGATAAATGGTTGTGACAGCTGCCACAGTCACCCACGTCTGCTGCCTACCACACTGATCCAGGCATGGTTTTTGTACTCATTATTTTAATGAGAAAGAAATGGTCTATTTTTATTGGGCAACCCAAAGAGGAGATGCCACCTTCCCCAGTGGAGGTAACACTGCTCAGTGTTATCTCAGACCACAGCAAGTTGCAGGGAAAGGACTGACACCTAAAATGCCTTTCTTGGTGTTCTCAAGAGTTCACAAACCACAGCTTTTACTGTCACCTAAACTTCATCTTTTCTCACCATCTTGAGGTGGATTCACCCCACCAGCTCTACACTAAGCCCCTACCCTTGCCTTTCTGCCTTCCCCAGACTGGTTTTCCACTTAATGAACAAACCAAGCTCATGGTGGGACCAGCAAAGGTACCAATTCTATATCTAGAGTTGTAACTAGGCAACCCAATGAAGTGCTGGGGCCTGAGCCACAGGCCCTGAACCAAAGTTGACCTATGGATGAACCCCACAACCAAACAATATATTTTTGTAGCAGCAACCAGTGGAAGATTTTTCATTTTCCTCTGTCCGAAGGTTGCTGCAGGGCTGTGGGACCTGACAACTGGCGTTGTGAGAGATACGTGATTAAAACCAAAATACGTAGAGATCCTTCCTTGGTTTCTCCCCAGGCCCTGGACAGGCTTTGGGTGGAATCCAACAGGGAGGATAACACCAGATGTTCCACATTTGAAGTTCTGAAGGTCATTTATTCAACTCAGGTTGTTTATTTGGCTGCGTAAAAGCTGGACCCTCTTACAGTGACTTGGAATCTCTCTCCTACGAGAGGGGAGAGGTTCCCCAAATCCTTGCTGCTACCAGGGCTCCCCAGCAACTGTGGGCTATAGTTACCTTATTCTGCTTATTCCTGCTGCCTCTAACCAGATCATTTCATTTCTGTATCATCTGGAAATAGACAGTAAGATAAGCCTGAGCCTTTTGTGGGTGTCTGTGTTCTTTCTGCTGGCCTTGTCAATTGGCAGAACACCCCTCTATCACACAAATGGGTCTCGGGGCTTTTTTCTGGCTGACCAGCAAAGAGCAGCCATTCTAAACCCAAGGCACAGAAGCTAAGCAGCAATTGCTCACATGTCTCCCAGGAGCCGTGCATCTTCTGCCTGCACCAGCACACTGCGGATGAGGCTGGAGTGCTCGGCCATGTCAGCAGTGAGCTTCTGATTCACTGCATGGTGCTCGTCCACCTGTCCAGGGCAAATAGTGATCAGAAAGGGCCCCTGGCACCCTGGCCATACACTAACTGGGCAAGATAAACTTTGGCTCAGTGTGAGAGGAAATAACACTCTAAGTTAACCTACCAGCACCCCAGGGACCATTCTCTTTCCCCTCACTCCCTGGCTGCCAGAGCAGCGTCCTGTCCCCCAGAAGGTGAGCAGGATGAGCTGCACACCTTGCGCCCAGTCCCAAACCCACAGCTCAGTCTCACAGACAATGAGTTTACATTATTCTAAACAATCAACTGCTGGGATCAAGGGTCTGTTCTACAGAACAAAAAATAAACAAGAAATTGAGGATATCCCATTGTCCTTCGCACAAACATACAGCAAGCCACCATTGGCTGATTTCCCCAAAGATGATAGAGCAGTTTAGAGATGCTCTCCTACAAACACCCCCAGTGACTGCTTAGCTGACAATTTACAAGTGCCCGACATCTCCTCACCTTGACCAACACTTTCCTCAGCTCCTCAAAGTATGCAGGGAAATCTGCTTCCACCTGCAGATCTTCAATGGCCAGAAAGGAGGCCATTGACTGGATAATGTCACCAGCTAGGTCAATATCATCTGTGTTGATAGAAATCTGTCAGAAGGGGAAGAAAGCACTTCAATGCAATTCCATGCCCAAACATCTCCCAGAAATGCCCAGCAGGACTGCCTCTGTAATAGTGACCCAGCTCATTCTATCAAGAGGCAAAACTGTTGATGATCAACCTCTGTGGGTTTCAGTAGATAAGAAGACACTGATTTCAAAGGGGCTTTTATTCAGGCCTGGGGAAAAGAGGCACCTGTGCATCCAGGACCAGTGCACAAGTTACAGGCAGCCTTTGGGCCTCCAATTATGGCTCCCTGAAACCACCCTGTGTGGAAACAAATACCTTCCTAAACATCTGTAGGCTAAGTTTTCCCCCCAAAGGTTTCCAAAACCATCCCTAGAACATGAGTACTTCCTCTGCCTGCTCCATCATCCTTCATTTTTACTGCCTCATGCTGGCAGCACCCTGAAGTTTCACTGTAGCATAATTAAGCAGGCATTGCCCTTGCCCACAGAGGTGCTCACCTCTCCTCCAGGCTTGATTTTGATGCAGAGCTGACCTGCATTACGAAGAGAAGTGAAGCACACCTGAAAGGGAGCGCTCTGAAACTCTGCGTCCTCTGGTAGCAAGAAGCTCTGATTCAGCCACATCACAATCTTGTAAAAATGAAAAAGAAGAGCATCAGCCATCAGCTGTGTGGGAAGCCTGGAGAGCACACAATGTCCCTGCATGTGACGTGCACCAGGATGCTCTGTTCAGGGTACCCTGGAGATTTCCTTTACTACATTTCATCTCCTAAACCTGCATCATGAACTTGTTATAATGGGGGTGGTTGACTCCTTGCTCCAAAGCTGAATATTCCTAAAGAAAATCAAATCCAACAACCAGCTACCAAAGCCCATGGTCAAAACATAAGCCCAGGCCTGGGGACTGGAGAAAGTTGGGAAGCTTGATTCTACTCCAAAAAGGAAAGTTTTGTGTCATCTTGTCTTTTGCTTTGGTCATTTAATGCAGTAAAGGCCATGGAAATATGGCAGAGCCCTGTAGTTATGAGGGAAAAAACCAGCTCCAACTCCTGACAGCCTAAATTCAGATCTTTTAGAACCAAAGCTACAGCAGTGCTGCTCCTCTGCTCTGAAACTGCTGTGAGCTGGGCATCGTGCTGCCTTTTTGTAAGTTGCAGAGAAGAGGAAAATTCCTCACTCTCTCCAGGGCTCCTGCCACTGGCATTCCATCAGCAAACAAGGTAATATCTGAAACCTCTCATGATCTCAGGGCATTAGTTCCTGCAGGAATTCCTGACACAGGGAATGCCTCAACAAATCAAGTTGTATCACACAGAATCTGAAGTCCAGCTGTGTAGTTTTTAACTTTTCTCTGGGAATTCTCAAGCTAATTGTGAACCCTCCACTGGGAGTACCTGTAGGCAGGGCTGGGAAACAAGAAGCAGAGCAGGACCTCACTCACCCTCTGTGGCCTCTCACTCGTGGTGCAGTTAACAAAGCTCAGGGGCTCCGTGGCCAAGTCTGGGCTGCTGAGGGCGTACATGGAGAAGCGGGGAAGCTGCCTCGTCAACTCGAAGACATGGAACTGTATGCTGGGAGCGATCCAAAGGAAAACCAGACAGTTACTAACACAACAGGGATTCACCTGTTACAACAGTTCCCTGTGCTTTTTTAGCTGGCTACTGACATCAATAGCTTCCAGCTATGTAATCAGTTACTTATGTTTCCCAGGAAAAAGCACTGGAACTTGGAAATTCCAGGCTTAACATATGAAGTTGAACTATTCCCTCCCATCACTTGTATTTTCCATAATCCTTCCAATGAAATATATTCTCTAGGATAATACATTTATGGTTTTACTGTGTGATTGGGTATTTTCTTTAGAGGTTCAGTGCAGTCTTATGAAAAGCAATAATAAAGACAAATAGAGAAAAGAAGGAATTCAGCCCCATCATTTTTTTTTTGACAGCAGTTGGCTAGCTCTCAAATTGTGACTCCCTGTTGAAGGAAAGGGTTCTGCTTCCTGGGCCACCACCAGCTCTAGCAGATGTGAGCAGGGAGAGAGTTGTTCTCCTGTAAAACAGAGAAGTGGGGCACCAGGGAATTAACGGTGCCCATCCCATGGGACAAGTGTGAAGCCACATCACGGCTGCTTCCTGGTCACACAGTTAGGTCTGGAGATCAGAACACAACCCACCTGTTCTTGTAACCCACAAAGGCTTTGATGTGCAAATCCACAGGGACATCTTTGGGTGGAGTAAGAGGAATGCGAACACAGCCTGAGAGGTTCTGCAGACTGGGGTGCACCACATGGCTCTCTCCTTCAAACACACCCTCAGCAAAGATCAGCACAGCACGGATGATGGTGTCTTAGCAGCAAGCAGAAAAAGGGGGTCCTGAATTAACTGCTGTCCTCTGGCAACAAACCACCACTATCTTCAGAATTATCCTAGAATGGTTAAGGTTTGGGCCTTAAAGTTCATCTACTTCCAACCTCCCACTAGACCAAGTTGCTCAAAGCCCCATTCAACCTGATCTTGAACAGTGATGGAACATCCAAAACCTTCTTGGGCAACCTGTTCCAGTGTCTCACCACCCTCACAGTGAAGAACTTCTTCCTAATTTCTAATCTTAATCAACCTTCTTCCACCTTAAAACCATTACCCCTCGTCCTATCACTACAAGCCCTAGTAAAAAGTCCCTCCCCAGCTTTCTTGTAGGCCCCCTTCAGATACTGGAAGTCTGCAAGAAGGTCTCCCTGGAGCCTTCTCCAGGCTTAACAACCCCAATTCTTCTCAGCCTGTCCTCACAGCAGGGGGGTTCCAGGCCCTCAGTCATTTTACAGAATCATAGAATCATTTTGATTGGAAGACACCTTTAAGATCAAGTCCAACTGTTGAGCCACCACTAAACCATGTCCCTCAGCACATCTACATGGCTTTTCAAGCCCTCCAGGGATGGGGACTCCACTACTACCCTGGGCATTCTTTACACCCCTCCTCTGAACTGTTAAAATATCCCAGATGGCCAGCACCACCACACATGGACCTGCCAGCATCCTCAGCACACCTGGTGCCCAGTGAATTTGCTACTTTGTGGTAGTTCCAGTTGTATGATCCCAGCTGGCTTTATACGCACAACACCCTCACTAACATGGCTGTGGGTTGAAGTTTAGAGTCAACACAAGGAGCGTTGCAGGGATCACCAAAACTCATTTCATCCAAGTTAAATGTTAATTGCCTTGGAAAATAATGCATAATAAGAAACAAATTCCATCAAATTCCTCTCCCCTGAGACTCAAAGGAACACAGCTCCATTCAAAACTCTGCAAAAGGAAAGCAACCACAAAGGGGAAATTACAGACAACAAAGGGGAGACAGGCAAATCATCAGCTAAATATAACTGAACCTTTGCATGAATTTACATGAGATGCATGTCAGTAGTTGCAGGTTATCACTCACCATTTGTGGTGGAAATGCAGAGCTCCACATGGGCAGACTGGCTGTCAGAGCCCAGGTTAACTGAGAGGGCTGTCTGCAGCTGGGTGTTGGCTGGAATCACACCTCGTTGCCCATCAGCTTCCTGCAGCTGAGCACTCAGTTCAGCCTGTGGCAAAACACACACCCTTCAGTATCAGAATTTCAAGATTTTCATTCAAGTAACCTAGAAAAGGGATGCCTACATCAATTCTCATTTCTTGCAGAAGCATTGCAGCCATTCCCAGACCCTTCACACAGCTACAAAGAGCAGCTGGATTAGTCATGGAGCTAGAGACACTTGTGCTGCAATTGTTCAAGTGCTCAGCTCTGTACCCAAACCTTTACTGAGAAAAAGCACTTAATATTATTCAATTTTAAGCACAACCTTATGTAAGTCCATGCTTTTGCTGTGGTGGACACTTACTGTTCAAATACAAGTTTGCTCTTTCCTCAAATGATTTTTCCAAGCTCTTTATTTCTGCATCTTCACTATCAAGCCACCCTGGCAGGACTCCCAGCCCTCACCCAGTTTTCTCATCCTCTCACACAATCCCCTCCAACCCCTGAGTTGGTTTACGGTTGAAAACTACAATCTGCAACCATAAGCCAAAGCACGGGGCTGAACAGAATCCAGCTCCAAACACAACAGCTCTGGCAAGCCAATGAAGCAAGAAAAATGTTACTTATAGTATGAGAAGTAAGCTCAGAACTTGCACAAGGAGCAAGCCAGATGTGAGAGCAGGAATCCCCAGGAGACAATCTCTCTACATCCTAACAGGTTACAGCTCTGACTTGTCTGGACTGCCCCATGACTGCTTCCCAAATTACTCCAGATTTATAGCAGTAGGAAGGTGTGTTTTGGCCCCACACGTTGTTTAAGTACTACCTTTGTATTTTCCTCATAATTTCTTAATTCCAGCAGCAGATTTTGTTTCTTTTGACTAAGTTCTCGGATCAGATCCTGCTCAGCACTTGTATCCATGAGGTTTCCTTTCATCTCCTCACCTCCCGGCAGATAGCCCCGGACTGCAGGGAAACAAAACAGGGCCAACTTCAGCAAAGCCTTTCACAGCCTCCCCACAACTTTAGTGTCCACAACAAGACCTCCTTGTACCACCTCAGCAGCAGACACTAGTTCTGGCCTCCAGCTAGTACCATTCAGCTGAAAACCTGGTTTACACCCACAGAGGCCTCTAACTTGCCTGGTGGTCAGGACAAGAGAACTGCACATTGAAGAAACAGAAAAAAGGTGAATTTCCAGCCTGTCTTTAAGCTGTTTTCACCTGAGCAGACAAGGGCAGTGCCCAGTTCTTTTGTGAGAAGATTCCCACTGCAATCACTCTTTCAGGTCCTTAGGCAAGTTGCAATTATGCAAAATTAATACAACGTGTACCTGGATTTCTAGGGCTGGTCAGAGGAGTTGTTACTGTCTGGCAGTGACTCTTAAGTACTCAGCCAGTAAACACAATTTACTCACATCATTTTCCCCCCAAATCAAGGGATACTTCAAGGGGTAAGACCTGTTTCCCAGTAGCCTGGTGGAGCACAGAGTTATGGAAATATCCCTGACTGCCTGTGGAGACAGGAGAGCTGAATAGATGAGAAAAAGATTCTTGCTGTGAACTTCAGTTTTGCTCTAGGACTGCGTGCTCTGATTGCAGCTGTCAGTGAAAGCCAGGGACAAAAATATACCTGCAGAAAATATGCTGCCTCTGTACCCCCACAAAAAGTTTAAGGGAAATTGAAAAGCATTCAGCAGGCACACTGCCCTCCAATGAAAGAATGTGATTTATTATTTCTGAGTGAACCATTCATTTCAAATGAGAGCAAGACAGAAAAGACACTGAAACACTGAAGAGCACTTGAAGTGAAAGGATGCTGGCCCCAAAGAGAACTCTAATGACGGGGACTGTGGGAGTGCACTGTCCATAAAACCCCCAACAACAGTTCTGTTCAGTAATGTCCACGGAGATCCCTGTCATGTCAAGGTTTATGATGGACCCATTGGAAAAAGATGATCACATTCAGTGATATTAACCTACACGCTCTGATAGGACAAGGTATCTTCAGAACTGTGTCCAATATTTCCTTCCTGTGAGCTTGGGAAAAGGTTTCAATGCAGAAGCCCGTGATTAAGACACACAGCAAAGCACTGCGCTATTTAGCAAGGACAGGCTCTGGTTCCCAATGGGCTGTGCCAGACCTACTTGTCTCAGACCACTGATGCCAAGCAGTTGGATAATCACACCAGTGTCTTTCCTGGAGCCATCCCTGTAAATTCATGCTGGGCTTATTTAAATCATCTGCAATTGTGTTTGGTTCCACTCACAGTAACCAGGTCTGACTTCTCAAATGTATGGTGGGATAAATCCACCAGTTCTGCAGCCCCAGAACAGAATTTCCAGGAAACAAAGTACTGTTAACATCTAAAATTACCAATAAAAGCTATTCGTCTTCAGAGAAAACCAAAACACGCACACCCTTAGCTCTCTAAACACCTTCACTTGCCGTAAAACGACCAAAGAATTAACACACACAGGAAAAAAAGATTCCCTGTACCTTCATCTATAAATGTTGCCTGAAGAACCACAGTCTATTCTGATTATAGTTACCTTTGTATTATTCAGATGAGTCTTCTTCCACCAGGCAAATGACTTTTAATGGCTTCTTGGATCATAATGAAATGCACGCTGATTACCACAGAGAAGGCAACGTTCAAACTCCTGTTTGCAGATAGCATAACTCAAAATTCCCTCAGCTTTGCATAAAGCAAAGGAAATTTGGCACACAAAAATGCCTATGGAACCGAAACAACATTTAGCTCATCTGAGATGATGCAACGTGCCTGATATTATTGTGCATTAAATTAATATCCCAAACAATGCTCTCACCTTCACCATCAATGGAACAGCAGATTAACTGGGTGCTCCCATCCATTCTGTAATCCCCCTCCATCACTCCTGCAATTGAGAAAGCAAAGTTGTCCTTGAAGATGACCTCCCCAGTTCGGTCGCTGCGTGCATCAACCTGGAACAAGACAGAGTTCCAAGGCACAGCATGAGCAGAAAAGTGATCCCCACCATGTCTGTCTTGCCATGCTCTGAGCCGGTAAGTGAAAGCCAGCTCTGCTCACAGAACTGCAGGTGAGCTTGCAAATCTGTTGATCAGAATAGCCCACGTGAAACACACACCACCAAGAAACGACCTCCAGACAGCCTCAGCTAGAAGGAACCACTCTTCAGAGAGGTCTCCCTCAGCTACAAAGAAAGAGGAAGGAAAAAAGGGCTCTACAAGTCTGAGCTGGGAAGGTTATACACATATGAATGCAGCAACGATAGGACTCAATCAGAAATAATGCAGAATTTACCACCTCTCCTCTTAGCTGCAGCCCTTGTGTGGTGAACTATTTTTCTACACAAATACCACAATCTTTAATGATCTTTCACAGGAGAAGAACAGCAAGGGAGGCTTGGTTCCATGCAGTGTGTCCTTCCCAAAGCACAGGACCCAACACTGCTTTTTCTAGGAGCTGAGGACTGTTTCAGACCAAAAAGCAGGGTTGAGACTGCCAGTGGGAAAGAACAGAAGGAGCAAAGCAAGGAGAGGTTCTCTCTTTAGCAATGTTATACACCTCATCCAACCTAAATTACAACATACCTGGGTTCTAGACTGCCAGCTTGATATGAAGTTAATTAAATTCCCCTAAGCTAATGAGAGTAATGAGAGACAGGAAGAAAAAAAGCAGAACTTTACAAAAAAAACCTGGCAAGCTCTGTCCAGGTGAGATTTGGCAGCTAGGGCAGTAATTTCTGGCAAAGGGGAATACCAAGCAACAGGCTTAAGAGACTAAGTGAGCTGTGTTGAATGTGCCTTTACACAAAATTAAATAATGCTTGATTAATCCTGCCACAGACAAGGCCGACGCTGCTCTCCTGTTACATAACCCCTTTGTCCTCCCTGTAGTTTGAGAACATTCAAGAAACACCACAGAGGATTATTAGAGCGTCCTCAAGACGGAGCTGAAGAGAGACACTCAGGAGCTCCAGGATGTGGTGTATGACCCCTGCTGCCATAGAAACAACTCACCACACCTTAGGGATCAACTCTGAGCTAAGCAGAGGAAGCAGCTTTGCTCTGAGCTTGCACTTGGGAAAGGATTCACCAGCCAAACCGGGTTTATTGCAATCGTTCTTCAGCACTTGGTTTTCAACAGTCTTTTTAATTTTTTCAGCTGTTCTCCTTCAATTCAACAGCTCCTCATTTCCCCCTGTACAAACTCACCTTCCCGTTGGACCAGCCAGTGATCAGCTCACACACCCCATCAGAGTTCAGGTCAAATGCGTGGATGCTCATCACATGGTTCTTAGACTGGGGACAGAAAGAACAAGTTAAGCTTGGGATGTTTTCTGTGCTTGAGAGATGCAGGCCACTAGAGTATGAGGCCATTGGGATTAGAGAAAGCAATACAAAAATGTCTCTTAAGTTTGAGCATCGCTCTCTCTAAGGTCACACGCATCAGAAACCTTAGCCCTTACACTACAAATCTAGGCCATTGCTCTCAAAGGGCCTGATTTTTCTTTTAAATACATTTCCATCCAAGCAGATGATTAGAACTCACAAAAAGTGTAAAAAGCCAAATTTTGTAAGAAAAAGAAATAAAGGCTTCAACATTGTCATAAAATGAGATCAGTGAGGAAAGCCATTAGCCTCTTCCTGCCACCTTCTGAGGAATCCTTTATCTTATTACTATTAAATAGACTGTTCTAATCTGTGTTATAGTAAGAACATTAAAAT
Source organism: Brachypteracias leptosomus (assembly GCA_013401335.1). Lineage (NCBI taxonomy): Eukaryota > Metazoa > Chordata > Aves > Coraciiformes > Brachypteraciidae > Brachypteracias > Brachypteracias leptosomus. Next base: position 19,704 of record VYZX01019471.1, read on the forward strand.
GAGCATCAGGAAAGATCTTGCCAATATGATTTGCTGCAGCAGCAAATTGCTTTTGATGTGAGAAATTAGCTTTGAACATAGACAATGCAAGATTCATTCAGTTGCTGAAAAACAGTTTATTGATTCAACAATACAGCTGGAGGCATTTTCTAACAATGAACTCAAATTCCTCTGTGGCATAGAACACAGAATGGTTCTGGTTGGAAGGGACCTTCAAGATCAACTAGTTCCAACCCCCTTGTCATGGCAGGGACACCTCCCACTAGACCAGGTTGCTCAAAGCACCATCCAACCTGGTCCTGAACACCTCCAGTGCCGGGGCATCTACAACTTCCCTGGGCAACCTGTGCCAATGTCTCACCACCCTCAGAGTGAAGAACTTCTTTCTTACATCTATCTAAATCTCCCTTTTTTCAGTTTGAAGCCATCACTCCTTATCCTATCACAACAAGACCTCATAAAAAGTCCTTCCCCAGCTTTCTTGTAGGCCCCATCTCTGTTGCTTCAACAACCCTGTGAAGCTGTAGCATCCCTCATTGTACAGCTGTATGATGGTCATTTAAACCACCACCAGCAGTCCCAAAAAGCACTGAAGGAACTGGCACAGTATTAATTTTGCATGTATCTATAAAAATAGGTAGATTTTCCAAGAAGAAAATCACATTAAGTTCTTCGCTCAAGCAGAAAATTTTACATTCATGTAAGGAGTTAGGGTCACATCTGAACAACCTGTGATTAGGCACCAGATCTCCTAGCAGCCTTCAAGGTTTCAGTGATGACAGTCCAATGTTGGACTAACCTTAATCCTCCAGTAACGGGCTGTCTTGTCGTAAACTCCGACCGTCCCGTTGGACAGAGCATAGCCAAAGCGACTGCCATGCATGGGGCTGAGGGCAGTGATCGTCTGGGGGGAGAAGAGGGACAGGGGGACACATGAGTGAAAGCTTCTGCATCTTCTAGTAACAGAGAACAGACTACACAATCTTGAAGGGTAAGTAAATCTCTTGTAGGAAGCATTAAGTACTGAAGTAACTACTGTTAAAAATCGGTTTGAAATCACCAAAGGCCGCGTTGCATTTCCTCACACAAGCCACCTTGCCAATGTGAAGATACACTTCAAAGGTTGCAGAGCTGTCCTCAGAGTGCACTTTGACCAAGTATTTACTCCCACAAGCAGCAACACAACTGCTCATAGGTTTCCTGTGGTCATCAGTGCTAATGTGGTCACTGAAAACCTCCAAACACAAGGAAGCTTCAGGATCTGAGGGTGCCAAAGAGTTCAACTTTACATGGGTTGGGAAAGCCCAAGAGGTTTTATTGGTAGAAAAATCTTTGCCCAAGATTATCAAGATAAAAATTAACAGCTCCCACAGTTGGATCTCTTTGTGACACCATTAAAACACCAGGCTCAGTATTACCTGAGTAACAGCTCCAGGGAAAGATCCAAGGGTCATAACTTCGTAACTCAGTCTGTTTCTCACTCCTTTTAGGACTTATTACTTTACAATTCCTAACTGAGCTGAGGCTCTCAGTGCTTTTCTCGTCAAGGGGAATAACTGCAATCATCTGTCTGGTCTTCTGTGCAACAGAGCACAGGAGACTTCCTTAAATTCTTCACCAACTTCTTCATTGTGTTTCTTGATTTATTTTTTTTTTTTTACCATAAAACATGATTTCCCAACCCTTTATCCTTCCCTCTCATGATCTTCTCCAAAGCCTTTCCCAAGTGCCAAAACCCTCTAAACGGTGAGCCCCAGGAAGGACAGAAGACACAAGCAACAGTCAAACTCAGAAAGCAGCAATACTCCTTTTATACCTGATCGTGCATTTATAAACTCCAGAGTCACAACAGTCTATGGCTTCAGTTTCAGCAGAGTAAGTGATTAAACACAGAAAATACAAACTATTAACATCTCCCAAAGCCAGCACAACGTATAAAGCCACTGTTCCCCGAGTTTACCCTCCTAAAAAGAAAGGCTTAGGTGTGGCTGTGTCCATTTAAATAAGAACAGTAGAATTGTAACAGGCCACCTAAGACACTGAAGGTGTGAATTTAAAACAATTCTACAGTTCTGGAACATTCTGGAAATACATGAAGAGCAATGGACTTTTCACTTCCCCTGAACTAGGAATCACAACATGGCTCTGGGCTGGCTAATGTGCAGACAGAAGGTATTAGAGGCCCAGTTCTAATTTAAGCTACAACAACAGCTTCCTTTCCCAGAGCGCTGCCTAGATTTGCCTTTTATAGCTCTTCCTAAGTGGTTTAATAGCTAACTAAGCCTTTTAGTTCCAACTTGGGCAGCGGGGAGACCTCAGATCTTCAAGGACAAAGGTCTGCAACGTGTGCTTACTCTACCCTAGCCCCAGGAGCACCATGAGAAGGCTAAGACAACTCCTAAAAGCAGTGATAAGGGCATTTTACTCCCTTCCAAGCAACCAAAATTTAACAGTGAGGATCTTCAGTTGCAATCTAGTAATTGTGATCACTTTTGGATAGGCCCCTGACTTTCAGGCAAGCAAGTTATTTTTCTCAAGACAGCGAAATGTTTGTAAACAAAGCAAGCAAAAAACCCTCAGGGTGATGGAATATGTTATTAAACTTCAACCTCTGTTGTTCTAGCAGAAGAGATACTGTGCCAAATAAGTAACTATTTAACTACACAATAAATCTGAACCTGAGAAGCTTTACAGTACACAATACTTTCAGCTCCATCAGCAATCATAATAAACATTAGCTAGAAGTAGTTTACCTCTGTCTCTGACATTTCAGCCATGATCTCATCTTCTTTAAACACTCGGATGTCAAAATCTTCAGAGCCAACAAGAAGCTAAAAAAAAAAAAAAAAAAAAAGTCTACCTTAAAAATAGTTAGACTAAGGAACTAAAAAGGACAATAAAGGGCAAACGAATATTCCACGTCCAGGGATGGGGACTCAACCACTGCCCTGGGCAGCCTGGGCCAGCCCTTCACAGCTCTTTCCACGAATAAATTCTTCTTCATGTCCAACCTAAGCCTCCCCTGGTACAACTTGAGGCCATCCCTCACTTGAGCATCTCTCATTCAGAAAAACTCAAGTGCATTGAATCCAGGTATCAAACCACACACATCACTGCTAAGTGGTGGCTGCCACTACTGCAAAATGTGAGTAAAATGGGTTTTAACATGGTGTAAATGATCACACAAATAGGATATTGTCACTGGAATGGGCTTCTGCATTCTCATTCCTCAGTTTCTTACATCTTAGTTCTTTCCCTGTTTCGTAGTTGAGCAGGTAAAAGGTATTAACTGAAAAGGAGCCTCATGGAAAAGCACTTTCTAAAGATGGTGACACCAAATCGAGAAACCAAGGAACAGATCTGCTAAGTGCCTTGCCCATAGAGTCATCCATCAGATCAGTAACAGAATTATAGATGAGAGTTTAAAACCTCTCCCAACTGGAACCAAAGAGTCTTCCATCTTTACTTGGCAGAACAGACACAAATCCAAATGGAACTTGGATCATTAAAAAGATTGAAGACTTTTTTTCTTCCAAATCAAAGATGCATCTAATTATGACAAACTGGATTACACTAAGCTTACTGCAGGTACTGAAATAATTTACAACAGAACATATGTAAGAGCTACAGATTTCTTGAGAAGCCACAACTAGCAGCAAAAAGTGACCAACTAAAAGCATAGAATCCTAAAATGACTACTGGTGATGCTGCATTTCCCAGAGGTGCCCAGAAAATGGTTTTGGTTTTTTCATTTAGTTTGATACAACTATATTGTCACCTCAGTTACTTTCATCCCACTGGACTGGGATTTAAAAAAGCAAGGAAAATGGTTTTCCTCTACATGGAAGAAAGTAACCTGTATTAATCTAAAATCCTGAGGAAGACAGCAGCTACAACAGACTAGTTTTGTTTACTAAATGACAGAAAGATATTCATGTCATTTTAAAATCAATTTTAAATGTAGATGTGCTTTTACTGGAGCAGGAGGAACAGAAATGAAGCCAGCGCACCCATTTATCAGGTAAGACACAAAGTGATCAACAACAATTTAAACAGTGCATTTTCTTAGAACTTCAATTTTAAGGCAGAGGCAGTTTCACAAAAGCCACAAATAAAAAATAATAATAATAAAACAATCACCTTGATAATTAAGTTTAAAAAGAACTCTAAAAAACTCTCAGCAGATGCATGCTGGGCTAACTGGCAGGGTAGGTTAGTTAGATAATGCATCCAACCATGCTTAGCTCAAAGTAGCATCAAATTACACCAAATTCTGAGCAGAAACCTTTCTCAAGCAAAAAAAAAAAAAAGCAAAATACAAAAAAACACAGAAGCACAAGTGCAAAGCATTTACAATGAGTGCCACAGATCAGCTTCCTGATTTCTGTCTCCACTTTCTACAACCACCTCTCAGCACATGAAAAAAAATACACCTTAGGGAAAAGCTATGCAGAAATTCATTGGAAAACCTGAAATTTCTTCACTTCCTGAAGATCCCAATCAAGCAAAGGGTCTGTATCACTTCAGCTTTTTTAAAAAAAACACATAAAAGGTGTAGAGACCCTTTACACATCACTAGAAACATTACACAGTCCAAGTAAACATTACAAATGAGGAATTAAATGGAAAAGCTTAAGAAATTTTGATTAAAATTAAAAAACAGGTGACAAAAGTAGGTATTTTGAGCATGGTGATTTAAAATCCTATTTACTTGCACCTGATGTACCCTGGGAAGCCACTACTTTTCTTGAAGACTTGTATTTATAAGCATGACCCTTCATTTGAGATGGAAGAACATTTCCAACAGGGAATGTCACACAAGTTCACACTTGGTCCATCCCTGGCAGTCTGTGTGACCAGAATGGCAGCTGCTTCCCAGTGTTTGTCTCACATCCTACCAGCAAGGTGCTTGTCACAAGTTATCTTCATTTTGAATCAGAAAAGCATGTCACATGTCACTATGAAGTAACAGGAAGATTGGATGTGAAGACAGGGTTCTCTATTTTACCAATCCTAAGTGAAGCTCTTCAAAGAATGGCTTTTTAAGAGGTCACTTTCACAGGCAAGATGCTTGCAGGTTGTTTCTCTGAAATTTAGAAAGGTATTTATCACCATATTCAAGAAATACCACTGAAATAGATGCCTTGCCCCTGATGGTCACAAGGAGAAGAAATAATGAGAAGTGAGAGAAGTTTTCCACTACAGATAGTGATTGATTCAACAAAGAAAGGCTGCAAAACTCCAGATACACCTGGGTCTAATCACTCTGAGCAGTGCCAGGGACCCATGCTGCTCCCCACACGTGTGTTGAGCATTTGTGTGTGCCTCTGCAAGACTAGAGTCTGAAACAAGCACAACTTCCACGCAGGCACCATTTCAACTGGTAATATAAGTCAGTCATACTTGATAACCTGTGTTTTTAATTATCATTTCACAACAAGACCATGAAAACAGCTGAATTCACACATTTAAGTGGTTACAAACCTCATTTTTGCCATCACCATCAAAGTCACACAGTGCTAACGACCGAACGTTGTCTCCAGTAACCTAAAATGGGAAATACAGTCCTCAGTACTGATGATAGGTGTCAGAAATGAAACTATTTTTATAATCAAGAACAAGAGTCAACATTTAGGTCACATTCAAGTGAACAAACTTGATCTTAAAGGTCTTTTCCAACCAAAACAATTCTATGAACACTCACAACCAAAAGACAGTTTAAGATTTGCAATAAATTAAGATCAATCACAGTAATACTTATCATATAAAAAAAAAAAATCAAGAGGAATTAGTGCTATTGAAAGAATCATTTAACAACCTCAAAAGCATTGTACATAGCCTTACTGTCCAAAAGCGGTCACTTCCTTCATGATCAAAGCCCTGGAGGGCACAGTTTCCACCAATAATAGCAAGTGGAGATGAAATATCTCCCAGCTTTCCAAGAACTATTGCATTGGCTCCATCTGAAACCTGCAGAGGAACAGCAAAGGCAAAAGAAACAGCAGATGATGAGATATCAGAGCACACAAATCAAAAGGAGCTTCCAACATCATTATCATTATCAGTTTAGCTGAGCTCTGAACACCTCTTAAAATTTTTAAATTTTGTCTTGCTAGGTGACATGTGACCCATGATGAAAATTTGCTGTCACACATGCCCATACAGACACACATCACATTTATATTTTTCCTTTGGAAATATTCCAGATATTCTAAAGGCAAAACGTTCTCAATGCAGTAATATAAGCAATGCAAAAAACCAAAAGCATAATTGACCACGTTAATGTAAAAACTGGAAAGAAAAATAAAACAATGAAGATACAAAAAAAGAAAAGAAAAGAGTTAAATTCACTTGCCTCTCTGTAAAACAAATCTGAGTTGTTATAGACATCATAAGCCAATAAATTAGTCTGTGTCCCCACCAGAAGACAATCATAACCAAGCTGAGGGTCCAGCACTCCCGAGGCCAGGCAAGTGATCCCCTGGTTAATATTGAGAAGAGAAATATCTGAATCTTGGAGACTTTGCACCATTCGGTTTGTGCTTGTCCTCTGTCCTCGGGCATGAGGATTATGAATAAAAACCTGTGGAAACAAAGATATAAAATATCATCACAAAGCATGTGTGTGTTTGTATACAAACATGAAAGGCTGCTGTTTGGATAAGAACCATGATGGGGAAGAAGGGCATTCTCTCAGGCAAAGGGGGGACAAACAACTGTGGGTTTTGCTGGCAGTTTAAAACAGAATAACTATTTGTGACACTTATTCTTTAGTTTTAAACTACACCAAACAAGGGAAATGGCAGGAAAACGCTGCTCTGGCCAGCAGAGCTGTGTTTTCTTCCTGAAAACAGTAACTGACAAGACTTAAGACTAAGGCAAACAAAACAAACAAAAGAAAGTAACAGCAAAGTAAACAAATTATACCCAGCTGGCAACAGTGTTACCAAAACCCCCAAACATTCAGGGCAATTTACTTTGTATATAAACAAATTATATCCAGCTGGCAAACAACGTTACAAAAAAATCCAAACATTCTTTACAAATTGATACAAAGTATCTATTCTAACCTCCGTCTGCAGGTGAACATGGTTAATTTAAAAAGGGGCCTCTGCTAAAGAAGTTTTTATTCTCACCGACCAATATCCAGTCACTGTAACTGGAGCAGAGTCTGGGGGTACAGGACATTATCCTGACCAGCCTTGATTTTATAGCATCTCTCAAACAAGCCCCTTGCTCCTAAAGGTTCCAAAATAAAATTAATAACAATGCTGAGAGACATCACAGCTGAACCACGTTTCTATTTGAGGCAACCCAAGCACCCCTGTGGGTTTATACTTCAACCTATGCTTTGTTTATTATTAGGTTGTATTTAACCCTCTTCTGTCTGTATTTCAAACTCCAGCCAAGCCCACACAACCTTTTCTGTGCCCACAAGGCAATCTTTGTATCATTTATACAACCTTCAGCATCGTTTTAGTTAGTTATCAGCACGGAGCTCAGCCTGTAGCAGTGCTGAGGCTCTCTGCTGGAAGACAGTGATATAATAAAACCCACGGCTTGGAAAAAAATCCCGTTGTCCGCTAGAAAACGGGACAGATTCCTTAGCGACCTGACTACCTGCTATTAGTTTTCGCAACCCTCCCGTTGCACAAAGCAGAACCTCGGGTACCGCGTCCCCAGGCCCGACTAGGGGGCTGCAGAGAAGCTGGGAGGTAGGACTAGAGGGCTAGGGGTGCGGCTCGGGGCCCTCGCACCGGGAGCAGCGGGCCAGACACCTCCTCACCCAGGGAAGCGCGGGGGCGGTAACACAGGGCCCTGCGTGGCCAGCACCGGGACTGCTCAGCCCGGCCAGGACACGCTGCAAGCGCTGCCGAGCCCCCGGCAGCCGCAGGGCCCTCGGCAGAAAGCGGGGCCTGCCGCCGGGACAGCGCCCACCCGGGCCCCGGGAGCTGCGGACAGCGGGGGACGCCCCGGCAGCACCCTCAGAGCAGGCCCCGGCCCACGAGAAGGGCCTTTCCCCTTAGCTGGGAGCCCCGGCCGCTGAGGGGCGGCGGGCGGGCCACGCCGCCGCGTTACCTTGCCCGCCTGCGTGGCGGCCGCCAGGCAGGGGTGCGTCCCGTCGTACCGGCCCAGCGCCACCATGCGGGGCAGGATCTTGTGGTTGAGCTTCAGCGTGAACACCGGTACCAGCATGGCGACGGAGACCAGAGCGGAGGAGGAGGCGGTCAGGCCGGGCCCCAGGGCGGGGTCCCGCCCGCTCGCGCACGCCGCCGTTACGTCAGTACGTGGGGCGGCCGCGAGGGGGCG
>VYZX01019471.1:28046-113299 GCA_013401335.1 Brachypteracias leptosomus
AGTTTGGGGTGCAGGGGGGCAGTTAGGGGAGCTGGGGGAGCAACTGGAGGTGCTGGAGGGCAGCAGGGGCACCGGGGCACAGTGGGGGAAGCTGGGGACAGAAGGGTAGAGGCGATGCCCCCAAGGCAGCCACAGCAGCCCCTGACCAGCTGTTGGGGTGCTGGGAGGATGTTGGAGATAGGGGGACAAAGGGCAAACTCCCCAAGTGATGCTGGTCCTCATCCTAGCATGGATTTTGGTACCCAGATCCTGAGGGGTGCTCAGGATCCCTTCTTCCCACAGCCCCACTCCCTGCCCACCCACAGGCCTGCTAGAAACCCTGCCTCAAGGTCATGACTTTAGAAATTCTTCTATTATTTGGGGTTCAATAAATCATTTTAACATAATAACCTTCACGGGCACCATAAATCCACCACACTCAGAATCCAGCACCTTCCATCCACGGGCACGGGCTCACCTCCATCCCAGCAAGGTGACATCCTTGGAAAAGGATGTGCTGGGAGAACAGCCCTTCCCTGCAGAAGGGATTTGGGTGACGACTCCTTGATCCCTGGGAAAGCTGGCAGGCATGTCCTGCTTGGCATTGGCTGGTGCAGCAGCCAAGCCCTGGCCGGCAGCATCATTCCTGCCCTGCATGCGAAGGAGGGATCTCAAAGCACAGATCATGCGACTCCCAAGGGGACAACCACCTTTTTCTCTCTTTTTAAATTGTTTTTCCCGAGTTTTTCTGGCAGCTCTATCAATGTGCCATTATACTTGAGGGTAATGAGGCAGCAATCACACACAGCATATTAAAGAGGGGTTTTTTTCTTCCCCTTTGTGGATCTGTTTTGGATGAGTGCAGGTCTCGGTGCCAGCCTTGCAGTGGGTCTCCCCTCCTGGGTGCCAGTTTGGGTACTGGAGCACAAAGGCAAAGCACTGGTGGGGGCTCAGGCAGGCAATGGGGAGTTGCTCAATCTTCACAAGTGCCGCTGCTCTCCGAGGGAAAATCCCCAGCTCCCCTCCCAGCAGCACCGACCATCGCTCTGCCGGGCTCTGCAAACCCAGACAAGCAAAATGGGGGAAAAAATGAGCTCAGAGGCCTTTTTAGGCTGGTAAAATTGTAAATAGATGAAAATTCCAACTTCTTGCTAAGTATGTATGATCTGGGCTGTAAATATTACTTTGCATCTCTAATTATGGCATTGGGTTTAGTGCATCTGCAACACAGTTAAATTACACTGCCTATTGCAGCCACCACTTTGAATTTACTGGCTCTGAAACTCTTAAAATTGAGATCATGACTCTGAGTACTCATTTTCCTTTGTTTAAAAGGCCCATCATCTATATTTAGATGTACAGTGACCAGTCCTGACTTTGGTGACCACCCTGCTCAGGTCACAGCCATCCAGCAGTGCTGGGGACAGGGCTCCTTTATTTCCCCCTCTTCTACAGGGGGGAACATCCCATAGAATCCTTGCTGAGGATCCCCAGGGGCTGCTGTATGGCCAGAGTTTGTATGGCTGTAGTCCAGGGGTGACTCAGATGCATCACCAGAGCAGGGGTCTCAATATCCAGCAAGAGACTATCATAGTTTTCCTTCCTGCATGATCCTGGAGCTGCTCAGCACAGCCATGGCAAGACAATGCCCTGTGACCAGTGTTTGCTCTTTTCTGGCTTCTAGGGGAATATAAATATATATGTATCACTCATAATATAGCATAAATCTTACAATTACAGACTGGTTTGGGTTGGAAGGGACATTTCAAGGTCATGTAGTGCAATCCCCCTGCAGGGAGCAGGGACACCTGCAACTAGAGCAGGTTGCTCAGAGCCCCGGCCAACCTCACTTGCAATGGTTCCAGGGATGGGGCAGCCACCACCTCTCTGGGCAACCTGGGACAGGCTCTCACCACCCCCCGCATCACAAATTTCTTCCTTCTCTCTAGTCTAAATCTCCCTCTTTTAGTTTCAAACCATCACCCCTTGTCCTGTCACAACAGACACTGCTAAAAAGTCCATCCCCACCTTTCTGATAGTCCTTTTTGAAGTCCTGAAAGGCCCCAAGNTTCATTTATATAATACAACATGATATAACATATTGGAGTTGGACTCAATCCTTATGATTCCCTTCCAACTTGAGATACTCCATGATTCTATTAATATAATATAATATAATATAATATAATATAATATAATATAATATAATATAATATAATATAATATAATATATAATCAGAACCTGCTTGGCACCGTTGCTGGCTTTCTAGGCAGGTTGCAGGGAGAAGCTGGCCTTGACAGGACAACACGTACAAGGATCGTCATCACCCAGGAGCTCTTTCTTGGCCAAGACTTCAAATCTAGCCAAAAACCCACAATGCCCTTATCTATCAGGTAGGGGATCCTCCTGCTTGGTCTGCCCTGGTGAGATGCTAAAGCCCAAGGAGCACTCAGGCATCGAGTTTTGGGAAAATGTTGGCAAAAATAACCATCCCCAGCCCATGAGGAGGGGATAATACAGCTGGAGGGAACAAGGAGGGGTGAGGAATTGCATCTACAAATCTAAATACTTCTTCAAATAAAGACCAAGCCTGTCTGAGCAGCAGCAAAGCAGCTTTGCTATCTGCAGGGGCTTTTCTCTCTCCCCATCCCAGGTTTCTTCCCCCATCCCCTGAGCATCCCAAGGATGGGAAAATGCACTGCACTGGATCCTGTCTCCTCTGAGAGCAGCGTTAGCAGTGAATCACTCCCAGGATAGACAACCACCATCTCTGGATCTCAGGAGCAGGGCTATGAATACATCAAGGAAAATATCACGTCCTTTTATTTCAGGCCTTTATACCAAGGGGTGGTGGTGTTTTCTTTGCAAGCTCAGACAAGTGTCTACTTGACACCCCGGGGGATTACTCATCCCCTCTACTCTTGGCTTCTAATTAGCAACTAAAGGGGAATAAAATAATTAAATATGCCCAAGGTAACGATACTTGGAAACTTCAGGTCACGTTTCAGCTGGGGGAGGTGGCGGGTAGTTGGAGCAGGTGAGTTTGAAGCCTGTGGGAACCTGAAAGACACAAAAGGGAAGGGGAGATGGGGGGGGGGAGAAAAAAAAATTTAAAAAGACGAAATAGAGAAAAAGTAAAAAAAATCCAAATTGTATACCGGGAAAGCATTGGATTAGTCAGTTAAAACAATGCCTGGAGTTAAGGTGATGCTTAAAGTTTGTCTGTGCAGGTGCTGGGCAAGACAGGAAACATCTGGGGACCTCCTGTCCTGGGAGGGTCTGTGGGGATGCAGGGCAGTCCCTGGCCCACCTGTGCTCTGCTCTCGCTAGAGGGGGACAAGGTGAGTTTGAGCCTTTTTATTTGGCAGCCAAAACTTGGTTGGTCCTCACCCCCTTCTTCCCCTTGGGGGCTGCAATTCTGCTCTTGTTAGACCTCAAAGTAATTCCCATTAACATTTATGAGAATTTCATGATCAAAAGAGGAATCAGCCCTTTCATCTTTCAGACGTGCCCAAACACACATCACCCGGTCCCAGCACCCAGCACCGACAGGCAGGAGCTCCCACTTTGTGCCAGAGTCCCTGGGTATGCACACCCCAACACCAGTGGGGTGTCTGTGGGGTCAGACCCTCCCTCACCCTCCTGAATCCAATTGCACAGCATTGGTTTGGCATTTCTTCCTTTCCCTTCCCCTGAGAATAAATAATTAACAAATCACCACCCTCTCTGCACTTTTATTTGAAGGGGTGGGTAATATTGATAGCTCATTTCCAGATAAGAAATACGGAATAAATTCCAAGCCCTTGCCCGGAGCCATAGGATGAGCCAGTGGCTGAGTTGGGCTCAGAAACTGGGACTTGGGAGATCCAGCCCCAGTGCAGCCGGCTGGGCTACCAGGCAGCTCCCAAGCAGCCCACATCAAAGCATGTGGTGGGGTTGTGCAAGCCTTGCAGGACTGCTCCCCATGCAATTCCTGCTTAATGAGAATCTGCTCAGCCTCTTCCCACTGTTCCCATTGCCACAGATGGCATGGTGGGCCAGTGAAGCCTACCAAGGTGGGCCACCAAGACAACCCATGGTGGCTTTGCAGAGAGCTAAGCAGCCAGAGAAGCTCAGATGGGTTCTTTTTGAAGCTGCAATGGAGGGGTAAACAGGGGTATGGCAGGAAAGCAGGCAGCTCCTGGGGAAGGAGCAAGGAGGGAAAGCAGACCATGGGCTTAGCTCATGTCTGCCACCAAGCCCAGAGCAAGCCTTTGCTCTCCGTTTTCTGGGAAAAAAAAAAAAAAAAGTCACCCCACTGATCTGGTTTCACTCCCAAATGGCTTCCAAGGCTTTGCCTGTGCACATGGGGAGCGGTCGGGAACAGCTTCCCAGGGCAGGTGAGGGGTGATTCATCCTCTTCCTTAGCTGCCAAAGGGCTGGCAAGCGCTGGCAAAACAAAACGACGTCAGCACCTACTTACTGGTTAAACACTTGTTTATCATCAGCAAATAATAACCTGAGATACCCATCAAACGAAAACCAAGCCTGCTTTCTAAGCAGGGATTGCTCACATAGCTTCCTGCTGGCTTTCACTGTTCTGAGTGTTCCAGGTGTTTGCCGGGTGCCGGGAGGGATACATAACCCTCCTTGTTTAATTTATTTCTGTTTGAAAGGCTGGTCTCTGGTGGTTTATGACTCCTTGCACCCCTGGCAGCTCAGCCCTGGCTGATCCCACACAAATAGGCAGCTGGAGCGGGCAGAGCTGAGCTGCCCTTGCTGCTACCACAGCCTCAGGGGCACCCCTGGGTGCCCCACACAGCTGGGGTGCCACAGGGCATCATCAACCTGCCCAGCAAGCAGCAGGCAACAATCAGGGTCAGTGTACCCCCAGGGACTGTCCCTCAGGGTCCTCGAGCTGTGCCCACATTTGTTTCACAGCTCCCTGGCATCCTTGCCGTGGTCTGTATCAATTTGAGCCATGGTGCTCAGCCAGTGGAGCCCCAAGGCTGTGTGGGATGTTGTATCTGGGTGAAGGATGGGTCACCAAGCCCAGCACTGCTCAGGAGGGGATGATGAGCCCAGAGAGACAGCTTTGGGGAGAAACGTGCCCCAGGAGAGGGGCAAAAGGGACCCGTAGCCATCCGCAGGGTCCCCTGAAGGTGGTGTGCTGGGGTGGCTCCAGGAAATTGCAGGCAACTGGAGGCAGAAGCAGGTTCCTCATGTGCCTTGGCGTGACCGTGGGTGACTTCAGCAGGGAGTCAGGGCAGAGCTGTGCCAGGTCACCTCCTTGAGGGCTGCCTGCTGCCCCTTCCTCCTTGCCTGCCTGGAACCAGCCTTGAGTCACTGCCAGCTGCCAGCACCATCCTGTGGCTCTCAGCAACCAGCTGCAGTCACCCTGGGTGTCACAGGAGCCTGTTGCAGGCACAGGTGTATCCACCACATCTTCTTGAAGGTTTTCAGCCTCCTTCACTCCTTCCTAGGAGACCCGTCCCTGCCATGCCCTGCAGAGCCATTACCCCAGCTCAGCCCTCACCATCCCACCAGTGAGCATCATCTCCAGCTCTGTCATGGGGAATGACATCTACAGACAATGCCATGTTGTTTCCCTGGCGTGGGCTCCACCTTCCTCCCCCCAGCCCAGAGGAGAGGGACCACCTCTCCCCACACCACGGGGCCACCACCAGCCAGAGACAGGGGCACTCTGACAACACCATGGCTGGGCAAAGGTGTCCAAGGGTGCCAGGCAATGCAGGAGGACTCAGCAGATGCCATGGTGGCATTGCTGTTCTCCATGCACCCATCATGACATGGCTGGAAGCATTTTCCTGGGTACACTCCTGCACCATGGGAGTGCTCTGCTGGTTATTTCAGGAGCAGAGCACATGTGGGACCCCAAGGAGAGGTGTGCCCCCTCTGCCATGACGCCCACAGCACAGGGGGCTGTAGCCAGGGCTGGGGGACGGCCACTAGCACATGTGCTCCCCAGCACGTTTGTGTTTCCCTGCTCCCGTGGGAGTGACTGATGCCCTTGGCACGTGCCTGGTCCCTGGCACTGTCTCTGCCATCACATCCTGGTGCCTCAGCACAGCATGACGCTCATAAGATCTCAGAGCTAGCATGTTGAGGCACCAACAAGTCTCTGCCAGGCGAGAGGGGTGAGGAAGGAGCCCATTGCTTCTGCCTTCCTCCAGCTTTTATATGCCAATTTCCCACCCTGGCCTGGCCAGGCTGGAGGAGACGCCAAGTTGAGGCACTGGCACCGCTCCCCACCAGGTCACCTAACAAGCTCTGAACATGCCCAGACAGCTAGGTGGTAAAAATACTCCCTGGCCCCGCTGTTTTGGCTGGATTAGCATCACCTCCAACAAACCGCCTCAGCCAGATACTGCAGGCAAAAGCCCAACCAGAATAAAACCCCAAAGCAAGGGAGTTTCAGAGCACAGGGCAGCCAGGATGGGGTACCACCGACATCAAGGATCACCAAAAACACCAGTGGTGGGGAGGAAGCATGCTCCACAGCTGGCAATGCCTCTTGGCCATGGGGCAGTCCCCCCTGCACCCAAAATGTCAGAAAGCAGCATTTGTTTTGCACCTTCCACCCTAAACCCTCAGTGTTGTTTCGAGTGGGTGGGTAAAACCCGCTGGAGGAGTTGACTAGGGTGATGGCAGCTCGCCCAGCACACGGAAATTAATGCAGAGTGGGACGAAGCAGCGCGGTGGGAAGGAGACAGGGCCCCAAGGTGCCATGCATGGCGCCGAGGGGACGTGGGTGCCACCATCCCGGAGCGCTGGGAGGGCACAGCAGGCTCCAGCAGGGCCAGTCCAGCTTGTTGCTGCTCCCGCTCACGGGGAGGGTGTCAGAGCCATGGGGAGGGTGTCGGAGCCATGCGGAGGGTGTTGGAGCCATGGGGAGGGTGTCAGAGCCATGGGATGGGTCTGGGGCAGGGGCTGCATCTGTGTCACCCCTCTGTGCCCACTCCCCATCACCCCACCACGCTGGCTCTGGGAGGAGAGGGCTGAGAGTTCCTGGCAGTGGTGGCAGCCCCGGGATCAATGCACTTCCCTGAGACATCTGGGGACTTGGCAGATGGATTTTGGCAAAGGGGTGGGGTCTGGGGGGCTCCCTGGGTGCACCCCCTCAGCCCTTGGCCCCTGGGAGCAAAACAACGCTCCCAAGGCCAGTGCCACCCGTGTGATGAGAGCTGGCCATTCTCTGCACAGACACACTCTCATCTCTGCCCCATCGATACTCCAGCAGGGAGCCGTGAGCACCCAGACAGCCCTCCCTGCTGCCACCAGCACCCCGGGGAGGGGGTCTGGGAGCCCCAGGTCCTGTCCAGCCGGACGGGCAGTGAATCAGCAGCGCCCGGGGCAGGTGTCGAGCCGAGCCGTGCGCAGGCTGCAAGGGGCGGAGGTTTTGCACTCGCTCTCCCCGGCCAAGGATAAATAGGAGGCGGCTGCGAGTCTCGCCAAAGCCGCTCTTCCCATTGCCCAACGCCTCCGACAGCCAGCGCCCAGCCCAGGCAGACATGGACTCCCAGGATTGCCCCTGCGCCACGGGTAAGCCACAGCTCCCTCCCGCCTGGGCACCGGGGGGCTGCGGGAGCCGGAGCATCCCGGCGGGACCACCGGCGCTCCTGGCTGCTGGCCTCTGCCATCCCCGGTGCTCTCATCCTGGACAGGCTGAAATCTGCTCCCAGTCTTGCATTGTCACACCAGGAGCATCCCGCCGGGAAGCGACTGGGAATGCTGTGACCTCCCCGGCGAGGCCGAAGCAGCAACCCCGGCCGGCGGTGTCAGAGGGCAGATGCTCGGAGCGGGGGCAATGCTCTCCCTGCGGCTCTCATCCCACAGCATCCCCTCCTGCAACGTCCTCTCAACCCTTTTTCTCCCTCTCTCTATGTTTTAGGTGGGACCTGCACCTGTGGGGACAACTGCAAATGCAAAAACTGCAAATGCACATCATGCAAAAAAGGTGAGGGGGGGGGTGGTCCCTGAACACCACAGAGGGGGCAGAAATACTCATGAGGAGTTTCACTACACATCCCTGGACACATCAGGCTCAACTTTGCCAGAGCTGAGTTTACTCCTCCTCTATTTTTTCACCCACAAAGGAGCAGAAGGTGAATTCCCCCCTCCCAGCCCCCCCCATCCGAGGCAGTACAAGCCCCCCCGGTACAACCCAAAACTCAGTGTGCCCCTTGCTGGCACCTCAGGCTCAGCACAAGGGGATGCCCCAGGAATAAATCAGCACTGGGATTTCTTCTGGCTGCTCCCGATGCCGTCACCCCCAGACAGAGCTGTATGCAGGGCGGTTGCACAGAGAGGGGTTGGGGCAGGACCCTATGAGCCCTGAGGGTCCCACACCCTCCTGCTGCCTCCCCAGTGCCAGCCCTGTGTGCACAAACACCCCGGAGACGGGGATGCTGCCAAAAGCAGAGCACACAGGGGTTGATGGGAGGTCTCCAAACCAGTCATCTCCCATGGGACCCCCCCAGATCCCACCCCGAGGCCCTCCAAGAAAATCCCTGACTTATTTTTCTCCCCCCCACAGGCTGCTGCTCCTGCTGCCCGGCGGGATGTGCCAAGTGTGCGCAGGGCTGCGTCTGCAAGGGCCCCCCCTCCGCCAAGTGCAGCTGTTGCAAATAGGGACCCCTGGCTGCATATCTGGGGGTGCCACACATCTGGGGGGCTGAAGAAGAATTGTGTATGTTGGTTGATTTTTTTATATATATATGTGTTTAGATATCTTTAGTGTTTGTCAAGCGCAACGTGTAATAAGCTGCCTAAATAAAGTGATGTGTATATAAAGGTCTGTAAGGAGACGGGCATTTCTGTTGGACGGGGCAGTTTCCATGGGGCATGGGAGGGTAGCACATTTGGGGGAGTCATGGAAAAGAGCCCGCGTCTCATTTTTGCTCCTTTCTTCCATCCTTGGCTCTGCCCTCCCTACAGCAGTTCTGACTCGTGTTTTAACACTTTCCCTGCACAACAAGGTAATTTACAAGGTGGTTTTTTTTCTCCCCCACCCTGTTGATACCCAGAGGCAAATCCCATGCTCTCTCCTCCACCAGAAACCCTTGGGGCTAATGAGCAGCTCATTATTACAAACCTTATTAGAGCATAATAACCACTGCTGCCCTGCCCATCTCCAGGGGTAACGTTTCCACAGCAGGTGGGATGGGCAGTGGGGAAACAGGTTTCATTTTCCCCCCAGCAGTTTAGTTGAACTGGCTTGAAGAACCACCCTGCTCATCCCACCACCACCTCTGCCCACTTGGCAGGACTCTTCTGCAGAGGGCCCAGGTGACCTGAATGCCTGTGGTGGGTGGTGATGCCCACAATGGGATGTGGTGCCTGAGATGGGTTCCTATGCCCATGCCAGGGTGCAATGCCCACAATAGGATGGGAAGCTCACAATGTGATGTGAAACCCATGCCAAGGTGCAATGTCCACAACAGGGTGTGATCATAGAATCATAGAGTGATTTGGGTTGGAAGGGACCATAAAGATCAACTAGTTCCAATCCCCCTGCCATGGCAGGGACACCTTCCACTAGACCAGGTTGCTCAAAGCCCTGTCCAGCCTGGTCTTGCACACCTCCAGTGATGGAGCATCCACAGCTTCCCTGGGAAACCTGGGCCAGTGTCTCACCACCCTCAGAGTGAAGATCTTCCTCATTTCTCATCTAAATCTCCCCTCTTCCAGTTTGAAGCCTGCAATGAGTTGTGATGCCCATGCCAGGATAAAGTGCCCACAATGAGATGTAATGGTTGCAACAGGATGCGATGCCCATGCCAGCGTGCAAAGCCCACAATGGGGTGCAGTGCCCATGAAGGAGTGTGATGCTCTCCTAATCCAAGTGCAGCCACTGCTGCCAGGACACTGCACCCTGCGTGCCACATGCCACTATGCAGCTTCCCAGGACAAAGAGTTCTTGCCTGTCTGTGTGCTCCCCAAACTTTTGTGGCCTCTTTTTAGCTGCCTAACCTTTTCTGACCCATCCAGCCACTGCTGCCAGGACTCAGCCTGGGTTTTGAGCAAGGGCACCCTTGTCCACCAGCTGCTCATGGTGCCAATCCCCAGAGGATACCTCTTTGCTGCAGAAGGGCTCTTTCCCCAGGGTGTCCCCTGAGATGCCACCATCACCCCAGACTTGTGATGAGTGTGAAGCACGTCCCTACACCAGCTGAATGCAGGGCAGGGCAGGCAGGGCACAGCACCAGTGCTGCAGCTTCAAACTAAACCCTGCTCTGCAAATAACAGCCTTATCTTTATTCCTTCCTACCCATAGCCAGTCAAGTGCCAACCATGCAAAAACATTGCTGGTGAGCCCACAACTAGCACAGAGGAGAGGTTGCTAATGTGATTTCTCCCCAGACATGTGGTTTAACCAGCAGGGCTGAGCATCCTTCCAGCCTCGCTGTCCCCAATGGGTCTGCATCGATCCTGTCCCCTGGCTCTGCCCTGCGCCCATCCCTGTGCCCCATGGCAGTGTGATGGAGAGCAACTATTGGATGCTGTCCTCTGCCTGCATGTGAAGTGGAGGGCAGATGGGGGTCCTGGCCCCGAGTCCTGTGCTGGGCAGCTGCAGTTCCTCTGCTTGCTTTATGGCTGCTATAAAGTCAGAGTTGGACCTGGCACTCCTCTTGCATGGGCAAAGCCTCGGGATTGAGTACTCCCTGCCAGCCCCAGGAGATCAAAGCACCAGCAGTGATGTGGGGAACCCCTCAAGGTACCCTAACCCCACTGATGGCTGGCATGTGCCCTGCACCACTGCATTCCAGCATGCCCATGGCTCCAGGGAGAGGTGGCTCATTGCTCTGTGTCCTGCTGGGGGATGACTTCATTATTCAGCGGAAATGCCCTGATTGAGAAATGGGGAATTTTCTGGGCTCTCTTCCTGCTCCAGCTCCCTGCACTATCCTACAGAAACCCAGCACTGCCCCTTCCCACTCACGATGATGAGGAGACTGGGGCCACGTGCACCAGAATTTGGCACAGCCTTTCCACCCAGAATCTGGCACAGCCCTTCCATGAGTGATGTGTGGGATTCCTAGAAACTTGGTACTCCTCCTGCCTCCCCCGCAGCCTTGCTCCTGCACACTCACTCCCCACTGCCGGTGCAGCCCTGTGTCAGGGTGCACATCCACATTTAGGGGGTGGTCTCCCAATAGGGTTGCAACAGACCACATCCTCAATGGAGCTAGGGGGTGGGGGGGCAGCACGGCGCTGGGAGGGTGTCCAGGAAATGATTTCACAACCCATGTTTTTGTGCAATAAAACCACACGTGAGCTGTGATTTCACTTCTTGCCCCTTCCCGCCCAACCAGTGGCGAGTGCAACACTTGCTGACTTAGCCTTCTATTTACACCCCCTCGCTCCTGTCTGCAAAATACTGCCAGGAAAAAAAAACAACCCTCTGTGTGTTTTGCAGTCAAGCACGAGCTGTTCCCTGGCACAATCTCCCAGGGCCACTGACCTGCTCCTGGTCCCAGGGCCCACTGAGCCCAGGCTTGTCCTGTTTGCAACACCAGCACCAAGAGCACTGGGTAGCGGGCTGGCTTGGCCCTGGTCCAGCCACTATTTTCTGCACCAGGTGCCAAGCTGGCTGTAGGCATGTGCTAGGTGCCAAGCTGGCTGTGGGCACGAGCCGCGTGGTGGGTGCCAGTTGGCACGTAAACAAGACAACAAGGGGGAAAACCTATGGGTGCTGCTGGTGCCACGAAGCCGTGATTCCCAGCAGCTCCTGGCTGACCAGGCCATGCTCCCACACTGCATCCTGGTGCTGCACCCTCATATTCACCCCTCCTGGAGGTCCAGCCAAGCACTCCAGCCCCACGGGGGCTGCCCTGGGGCCACCCTGCTCCCTGGCAGGATGCTGAGACTGTCCAAGCCCTGGGGACAGCCATGAGCATCCCATGGCCTCCTTAAGCATGGGGGACACAGGCGCACCCCAGCGCTGGGCACAGGGGACTGGGAAGAGCCAGGCAGCATCACTGGGCTTGTTCCAAATGCCCAGGAGCTGGTGGCAGTGCCATGCCAGCTCTGTCACCTACCTCGGCATCCTCCAGAGTGCATCACCCTACTAGGGTTGGTGGTGGCAGAGAGGGATGCGGGTAGGACCCTCTGGGCTCCCCAAAGCGGGTTGGGAGCCGGGGAGGGGATGGAGGTGGGATGGACGGGAAGGGCAGGACCGTGACCCGGGGTGAGCACGGCACCACGGCACCGCCCCGGCTGAGCACGGCCCAGCCCCAGTTGTGCACGGCCCCACGGTGAGCACGGCCCCGGTGCGGCCGGTCCCGCCCCGCCGTGCGCAGCGCCGAGCACCGCCCCGCTCCAGCCCATAAATACCGGCCGGCCGGGGCTGCTCAATACCGCTGCGAGTCCAGCACAGACAAACCGAGCCAAGCCGCACCGAGCCAAGCCGCACCGAGCCATGGACCCCCAGGACTGCACATGTGCCGCCGGTAAGTGCCCGGGCCCGTCCCGTCCCTCCGGGTCCCATCCCGTCCGGTAGGGTCCCGGCTGACGGTCGCTCTCCCGCCCCAGGTGATTCCTGCTCCTGCGCCGGGTCCTGCAAGTGCAAGAACTGCCGCTGCCGGAGCTGCCGCAAGAGTGAGTGGGGGTCTCAGCCCCAGGAACCCCTCCTTGCCCGGTTCGATCCCGTGAGAGACCTCCCTGCTCCACAGGGGAACCCCTTCTTGCCCGGTTGGACCTTCATCTCCTCCTCCCTGTCCTTGCCCCATAGAGTATCCTCTTGCTCTGTAGGACCTCCTATGGAGACCCCACTGCTCCCTCGTGGTGGTGCCCCTGCCCTGTATGACCACGATGAGGATCCTTCCTTCTTCCCCTGCCCCCTGCAGACCCCCTCTGCTCCCCTTTAGCAGTGTGCCTCTCCTGGAGAACTCCCCTGGAGATCCCCCTGCTCCCCCATGGTGATGCCCCTATGCTGTAGGACCTCCATGGAGATCCTTCCCTCTTCCCCTGCCTCTTGNTGCAGCAACTGTGCCAAGGGCTGCGTATGCAAGGAGCCAGCCAGCAGCAAGTGCAGCTGCTGCCACTGAGCCGCTCGCCTCCACCTGTAAATAGCCAGCTCGCTTTGGGGATGGGGGGTGGGGGGCACAAGAAAGCCTTATATTTTTAAAAAATGTTTTCTATCTTCTGTACCATGGGTGAAACTGGATGGAAATAAAGGACTTTGACTGGAGACATGAGTACTGCTGTTGAGTTGGGCTGGGGGCTGAGACCTGTCGCTGCTTGTGACGCCTGTGTGGGAGTTCTCATTTTGGAGAGGTGGGGGGGCTGCTCACAAACAGCCCCATGAGTGGGCTCTGCACCTCCCTGGGGGAGGAAAGAGGCTTCCTGGGGCTGGGGATAGACCTTATCCTGCAAGTGGTGTGGCTCTGGGCATCTCTAAGGTGCTGGCCTCCTGGGAGGACAGGGGTGATGTGCCCAGGTGTGTGGAGAGGAGGGGCTCCAGCCCCCTCCTGCCTGTCTCTGGCTTTGTGGAAGGAGTCTCTGTCCCACCCTGGGGCTCCCACACCCCAGGGCTTCCTCTGGGTGAAAGAGCTTGTGGCAACAAGCATGGTGGGGTGGCATGGGCTGGCAGCTTGCCACCCTGAGCGGCACCTGGGTGAGCCCCAGTGGGGACATAGCTGTCCCATGGACAGGGACAAGGACTTGTATGTTGCAAACCCCAAGCCATGCACAGAGCAGATCCGTCCCTAAAGGGACATTTTGACTGCCTGGTTCCCCCTGCCTCAAGCATGACCTCAGAGCACTTTTTTTCCAGCCTATTTTTGGGGAGCACCTTCCTTGGCGTTGCACTGACCTCCAGCCCCAGGACCATAGCTGTGAATAAGTCTTGTGTGGGTTAAATGCTGCGCTTAGTGGGTGGCTGCAGGGTGGTGGGTGCTGGGAGCGTGGTGGGGTGATGGGAAGGTGCAAGGGCTGTGTTTTGCTTTCAAAAGTCTCTGCCAAGTGAAAGTTGCTTTTCATGCACAGGAGCCTCTGCCTGCCTGTACACATTCCCTGGGTGTACCCCGACACAGAGGCAGGTTCCTAGGGCTGGCACCCTGCTGCCATCACACCTTCCCAGCATCTCCAGGCAGGGAGGGGGGACAGCCCAGCCTGGCAGGGATGTCCCCTTAAGCCCCTGGTGGCACAGGATGAATTTAAAAAGCAACACTTTGGGGCAACCCCAAAATGAAGACCCTTGGGCACCCATGTGATTCTTCCTGCCAGGCTGGGTGGCACAAGGTAAGGGGCCAGCAAGTGGGGAGCATGGCAATGCCAGTCCCCAGCACCCAAGGATACTCTGGGCACCCAGGGAGAGCTGCTTTCCCCTTCCGCAAAGATTTGTCTGGCTTCAGCACGTGGCTCTGTGGTAGGTGCCCAGTCTGCTCAGCACCCAGCCTCGCCGGTGAGAAAAGCAGCACCCAGCTCAGCACCCATTTGCCTTTCAAATGCACTGCTTTATTGCTTTAGTGTGCGTCTTTTGCCTAAGCAGCCCCACAGCCCCCCCTGATGCGAGAGGCTTAGTGCTGGAGACTGGCTTTAAGGGCCTGTCTTGCCCTAAGTGCATTTAAAAAGCAATAAACCCTATGGGAGGGCCCTTTGCTGTAAGAGCAGACTGAGGAGGGGCTGATGGTCCCAGCGCAGCAGGGCTGAGACCCTGGCCAGTGCAGCCAAGGGGCTGCGGGCTGAGCCCCCTCCCCCCTGGAGCTGGGCGCCCGTATCCTGCTCCAGAACCAAAGCCAGGGCTCAGATGGGGTTTCCCCTCTCAGGAAGCACCCCAGGCATCAACCGCTCCCTGTTCCCGTGCCAGGCTGGTACATGGGCATGCTTGTCCATGCCCTGCTGCTGCCAGCCCCCTGCCTGCCTGTGGTTCTGCCTTTGTGTGTGTGCCCAGATCTGGGGACCCCCATGGCCTTTTGAGCACACCCTGGTGTGGTTTAGAGCGAGGAAAGCCACGAGGCCAGCAGGATGGGTGCAGACACCCATGGGAGATGCTACCTGGGATGTGCCCAGCTCCCAGCTCTGCTTGGAGCTGCTCTGTGAGGTGGCCGGGGCCTTTCTGGCCCCCTGGAAGTATTTTTGGTGAAAAAAACCTACTTTTTAATGAAGTGGGAGCTACTCTCAACCCACACAGAGCTGTGTAGAACAGGAGGATGGTGGGAATAAAGGCTTGATGCAAGAAGAGGCTGGTTTGCTTTATCCAGCCCCTTGAAGGAAAACACAGCTCAGCTTGCAGGGATGGTTTGAGGTGACAGCACATCCCCCCTGGGCACCTGGAGAAGCCAGGGCAGTGGTGTCCTGGGTGTCCACCCACCCAGTGGTGGGGTGCAGCACCCCGAGAGGCTGCTCTCAGCACCAATCCTGGCTCTGTATGAGCCCTGTGAGGATGATGTATCTCTGTGGCCCTGGGTGGTGCTGGCATATGCCCTATGAAGAGGAGACGGGCAACTTAGGCACCCTGTGTGGAGGAGCTATGTATCTTGTGCAGAGAGGACAAGCACCCTTCGTGGACGCGAGAGGCACCCAGTGCAGAGCAGAAAGCACCCAGTGCAGAGGGGACAGAACCGAGTGCAGAGGGGACAGAGCCCAGTGCAGAGGGGACAGGCACCGTGCGCAGAGAGTAAATACAACCCGTGCAGAGGGGACGGGCACTGCGTGCACAGAGGAAACACGCCCTGTCCTCAGGGCATCCTGTGCACTCAGTGCGGAGGGGTTGGGCGCCCTGTGCACCCAGTGCAGAAGGGACACGCAACCTATGAGGAGGGGCTGGGCACCCTGTGCACCCAGTGCAGAGGGGACATGCACCCCGTGAGAAGGGACAGGCACCACGTGCAGGGGGACGGGCACCCTGTGATGAACCGACTGGCCCCCAGTGCAAAGATGACAGACTCCCAGTGCAGAGGGGATGGGCACTCCGTACACCCAGTGCAAGGGGGACCTGCACCCGGTGCTCAGGGACCACCTCCCCCGCGCTGTCCCGAAGCACCGGGTGCTTCCATAGGGATTTGCTGCCACCTGCCTGCTCGTTCCGCCTCAGTCCCGGCGCCCCCTCAGCCCCGGCAAGACAAACGGCACGATCGCGGTTAGGAGAGAGGGATTTCGAGGGTTTGGTGACATTTCGGAGCGGCGACGAGGTGCATCCACCACCTCTTACACAAGCGGGCTGTCGGACGTGCCCTACGGGTACCCATGAAACTCCCAGTTCCCAGATCTTGCCCGACAAACACCGGGCCATGGGCAATACCTGCTCTAAGGCTTGTGCCAACACCCACGAGGGGGCAGAACACGGTGTATCTCTATTCCATGGGTATTGGAGAGAGCACTTGCTGGCTGGGGGATTGTTTGCTGCTGTGTTAGGCCGCAGGAGGGAAAAACGAAAACGAGGTGAAATTGTTACCCCCATTTCACCTCCCAAAGAATCAGCTCTCGGATGGGGTTTATCAGCATGACTTAGCAGTGGCTATGAAAGGAGGGGGAGAATAGAGCAGGAAAACCCCGTGCCCGTTGTTTCTTTCTGTATTTCTCCCTTATTTTGGTGGTTTCGCCACGAACTCTGTCGGTGCGCTGCCGTGCACACGGCGCGGAATGGCGGAGGCAGTCTCGAACCCGCAGTCTCTGAATGCAGCACACCCCGCCCCCGCAACACGCTGTCGGTGTCCGCCTCCCAGCGCCTTATAAAGTTGTCGCGAGGGGAGGCGGGAGCCGGCGCGCCGGAAGCGTGGCAACTGGGCCAGTGGGAGCGCGCGGCGTGAACATGCGCATGCGCGCGCGGCTGGGCTAATGGGAGCGCGGGGAAGGGCGTGAGGGCGGCAGGCGCGGCGGCCAGAGCGGCGGGCAGGTGAGGGCGCCTCGCGGGCGGGTCGTGTCTTCCTCTCCTTCCTGCCGCCCCCCCGGGCGGTGCGGGCTCCCGACCTCCCCCCCGCCGGGCCCTGAGCCCCTGGCAGCCGTTCCCCGGGGTTATCCCCTTCTCTTCGGCCGCCGGCCGGGCCCTGCGGTGGGAGCTCCGGTGGGGCCTCCTCTGAGGAGAGTCCCCTCGGGACGGCGGCTACTAGAGGCAGGGCATGAGTAGCCGCGGCACGGCCTCTGGCCTTCCCCGGCGAGTCCCTCAGCAGCAGGGCAGGCTGGTGGGGAGCACCCGCAGGCTTCCCCGTGGGCCTTTCTGGGGCTCATGTAAAACAACCCCCGTTAAAGCAGCAGGACAGGCCTTGTATGTGCCAAGGGGAGTTTTTTCATCCGGCCTGTTTTGTGCTGGTCGGTGGTGCAAAGCTCAGCTGTAGAAAAAGAGCTTGGCGTTTAACCAAGGTGCCGTGTTGGTGTTTCACAGAGCAGAAGCTCGTTGTTTGAATAGGGAGGTTCTGTGTATGTGTGTGCTTTGGTGTCCTCAGTGAGGTTATAGGTTGGTTTCTGCCTGGGGAAAGAGCTGCCAGGTGTCTGGTGGTGAAAGTTTATGAAAGGCACAGCATTCCTTATGCTGTCTCTGGCTCAGCTTCTGTTTTACAGTGGATTTTGGTAAGCTCCTGCAACATTGAGGTTGCCAAGCATTGCTTTCATTATGCCTGGCAGGATAGAGAAGACTTGAATGCAGAAGGTGACCTGTATATGAACCTCAGGACTCTTGTGTTTTTCAGATCAGCAAGTTTGATGCAGGACAGGAAAGCTATTTTTAAACACTTAATGTAGACCCTTCAGGCTACCCTTGAATGAGAAGGATGACTAGCCCTTTCCCCAAACCCCAGCTTACAAGTACTACTAACAGCAGTGCTGACTCCTCCTGCAAACAGGTGAAAATTACTGCGAGGTTTTCTTACAGAGCATCTTGGATATGGAGCTCTGTTCCTGAACCTAAAGAATGATATTTGTTAGTCTCTCTTAGGCAAGATTGATGTTCTGTTGTTCCCAGAGTCATCATAAAGTGTGCAAAGGAACTTACTCTTGCTGTTTGATCCCAATTGCAGGCAACAACCAAACATTTGTGCTGTGATATTGAACTGTCTTTGTGTTAAAACCTGAGCTGTGGATGTGCTGGGTAGCAATATTTAATTAACAGTCCCACCATAATCCTAAACCAGAATATATTAACAGTGAGTAGAAGGGGTTGAATTAAAGTCCAAGTACAATCAAGGGCTATTTCCCTCCTCCTTCAGTTTGGCCACATTCTATCATGGGACAGTAGTCAGGTCACAGAGAACTAAGGTATAGGTGACAAAGAAAAGCCAGTTCCTGTGCACTTCAGTGCTGTTTGCTTGTGTTGTGTCTCTAAAAGGGGTTTCCTACTCCTTGAGAAAGCTTTGGGGGGTTAAAAATTGGTTGGAGAGTGTGTGTGATTGTGTCATCTAAAGCCATGGTGTTCTTGTGGTGATAATATCACAGGAAATTCAATGAGGATCTGGGTTTTCATGTAAGGAATTCCAAATCCCAAACTAAATGCTGTGTTTCATGAGGGTCAGTTTGCCACCCTGTGCAAGTTAGTGCTCTACAGAGTTAGTGCTTAGAATAAGTACTAAGTGTTTGGAAAAGAGGGAGAGTGATAGGGTGGCAAAGCTGCCAGTTATTCAGGCCGGTGGGGACTTGAGACCAGTGTGAGGAGCTAAAAGACAGTGTTGACAAATGTGTGATAGTCTGTATTGGAAGAAAATTTAAAATGCCTACTCTTCAGGTTCAATAACAAGATAGAGAAGAGTCACCTGCCCTTGTTTGTCCTTTCTCCCAGCACAAGAGCAAGTAACTGGATGTTGTTGCCTTTAAAGCTTTGAAAAACCATTTTTGCTTAACATATGTACTGCAAGAGCTTTTTGAGATGATAGAGAAGGGACTTTACATGTCTAACTGCAGATGAGATGAAGAGCAAAACACACAGGACTGGAAGTCTATGGAAGGATTAATTGGAGGATGGTAGAAGAAACAGTAAGTTGGGAAGATTGCTGTATGGCCTATTTAGGATTTTCCTGCACCAGCCTTTTGTTGCTGGGGGAACAGGCTGTTGTACCAGATGGAGCACCTAGTATAGCTTGGAGCTTGTAGGTATTTGTTTTTATGCTGGCCTACCCTGATTCCATATGGGCTTAGTGTAGCTAGGATGGGGAGTTTTCCTTTACTGGATTTGATTAAATATTTATTATTGTGCTTTCCATACTAGAGTGTGATCTGCTGGAAACATGCAGCAGATATTTTCCACGTTCCACAAGCAGAATCAACCAAGTACAACCCAAATAAGGCAGGAAGGGACCTCAAGAGCTGACCCCAGTAAGGTGTCTATGACTTCAGTGAGAGCTCGGTAGATCACCATCATTTCTGCTCTTGAAAAGCAGAACAGACAGAGCATCTGCATCCTTCTATGGCAGCTTATTTCAGTGTCTGTCTAATGTCCTATAAATGCCATTGTGCTTTCCTTTAAAAACTAACAAAATCTTGCCCACCTGCTCTTTGATTTTCATCTCTGCATTTCTTAAGCAGTTCCTCTGCCTGTGACGTGGGGGTTATGTTGCTGACTTCCTCCTTGGAATGTCTGGATGGCTGTTTACACACGGTGCTGTGCCATAGCTTGATGTTACTCTGCTGCTCGTGCACATTTCCCCAGGCCTGAGAATGGGCCTTTTACTTACTCATGTTTGGCTTCGTAGACAGAAGCTGCTGCACTCTCTGTAGCAGCCTGGGCTTGGAGCCTGTTGATAAAGCACTTTTAGCACAGATCTTGATTGCAGCAAGTAAAGAATCACCTGCTTTCTCTTACTAGTGTGCTCTTGTGGCTTCCTTCCAAAAGAAGCTGCTCCCAACTCATCAGACTGGGTCTCTTGAGTGCTCTGGGGCAGGAACCTCTGCAAGAGGTCAGTGCTGGGTTTCTTCCTCTTCATTTCCTATATTTGAAGAAATTTTGAAGGAATTCCAATTTCTTCTTTGTGGCTTGTGGAGCTGTATTTGTCCCTCAGCTACTCTGCATGTAGTGGATGAGGTATCCCTTCTCCCCTGTGGCACCTTCCTCCTTTCTTTTAAGGCACTGGAAAAACCTACTTTTTTTTTTTTATTCTGTTTCTCAAAGTCACTTATTTAGCTGATACAAAGCCTGTCAATGTGAAATACAGCAGATGCTTGCTTGAAGTGTTTCAACTTTGCATCTTTCTGAAGCTAATGCAGCAAAATGTTCATCATGGCTGTATTTGGAGTGTAATAGCTACAGCTTTCTTCATTAGATAGCATTGTAGTGCTCTTGAGGAGGTTTTGGGTAATAAATCATCATTTACAGTCAGTCTGAACAGACATATAAGAAACCTGTTGTCATCTTTTTGAGTTTTTTTGGCTTAAACCCAGTCAACTTGTGCAATACATAGCGTTTATTTGTAGTTTTAATTGTTGGGGAAACATTAAACTGGGGGTTTAATGGAATAGTAGCCTAATGCAGCAGCTTCTATTGATAAGTCATCAAAGCTGTTTTACAGAAGAGCCTTTTCAGCCCTGACTTTTAGCCCAAGGTCGTTCTGGTTGCCCAGAAGTTAGCTGAATTTCTGATGTATTTTCTTTCCTTTAGGTGTCAGTTGTTGCTCCTTCCCCAGACAGACATGGAAGTCTGCTGATTCCTGTGGCAGCAGTTTCCATCTTGCACAGCAGCACCCAGAGTCAGACTGCAGTCTCCTGAATGCAGTAAATCCTGTCAGGGTGGAGACAAAGTTGTTCGTGCCTGTTACTCACTCTAAATATTTCAACTCTGTCACTTAAGAGAAGCTGTTTAGCGTTGGCTCTCTAGATAAGTTTTGAGCTACCATTTCCAGTGCTTGGTTATATTTGGCTCCAAAATAACTAGTTTATTCTATATTTGCTGAATTCAGTCTCAGAGTTGTTGCAATCGTCCTGCATCTGCAAATTTATGGGACAGAGCCTATATGATATTGATGTGGAGTCTGCAGCTAAAAGGTGTGGGTTTGGGAGTGGGTTTATAGTGCACTGATTCTCCATACTCTTGGTTTCAGTGCTCCGAGAAGTCAGTGCTTGGGCTCCTGGCTTTTTATCTCATTGGTAATGAAAAGAGGAAGTGGACTGGATGGGATCAAATCAGGCTGAAGCCTGTGCTGTTCTTGTGGTCGCTGTTCCCAGAGGATCTGATCAGTTCTTAATGGTACAGGAGTGTGGCTGTTCTGGTCAGTGTCTGCCAAGAGAGGCAGCTTCTGCCAGGGCTGCACCTGAGTTATCACAAGTAAACACTGGGAAGATGTTTTATACTGCATTGCAGGGCATGAAACTGCTGATTTCCACCCCCAGCCCTCCCAGTCCCCTCCATTTGGGTGACATACTAATCTGTTCAAACAAATCGTGTCCCTGCTATCTCACCTGATTAACAAGTCAGTGCAAATAGGATCCTGCCTCCCCCAGTAGCTCCCAGCTTTCCAGTAGTGGGTGGGGAGTGCTTGTGAAATCTTCCATTCCTGGATGCTGGCTGGGAGGGTTTGTCCTGGCACCCAGGCAGCAGGGATCACTTTCCAATTGCATATGTCTGGATGAATCATCATGCAGTGCTTTTAAATCACTTGTCCAGACAGACAAAAGCTGTGCTGGTGCCACTGGTAATTGTGCTTGGGAATGGTGGTGAGACTGAGAATGTGAGGAATATTCCAGTAGTTAAATTGCTTTGGTGTGATTGAGGGATACGAAGAAATACTTGAACTGCAGCCTATTTTGGGTTGTAAAAATGCTCTATTTTCTCATGGGTGGGCTCCCTTGAGCCAGGTAGTCTCCATTGACTTTACCTTTGAGTAGATGATAAAGAGCTGGAGTTAACACTGGAGAGCTGGTTTGCGTTATTTGATCTCAGGCACTTTGGGTTAGGGTACAAATGCTGTGTGAGAGATTTTGCTGGAGATTCTCATGTCTGTTCATCATGACTCAATTTCTGTGGTCTTCTGTGGCCTTACAGAGGTGCCAGGGGCTTCTAGTGTGAGGCTGATTTAGCTACAGGTCATGGATTTGCTGTGTGAAGCTGAGGGTCTGAGTTTCACGTTTCATTAACGTGGACACCATGGCAACTATGTGGATTTTTTCCACATGGATCCTAAGCGCATACATTTCTTTTTTTTCCCTTAATGTAAAAAAATAACAGGCTCCATTCTGAATGTGGAGCTGCACTATGCACTAATGACCTCATTGTTACAGCCTTGCCTTATGCTGCATTGTTTAACTGCTCTCTCATTTGGTCTTTGCAAGCAATTCTCACAAACACTACTAAAACATCCTGCATGCATCAAAGTTAGACATGTCTTCTACAGTGGAACAACACATACTTATTTCTTTTGACTTTGGGGTTGATGATATATGGGCTAGAACTGTTATGTTCATAATTTAACCTCATGTTTAAGTTGTGTGTTTTCAGTCCTTGTATATGTATGTACCTTCATTTATAATATATAAAAATATAGTATCATAGAGTATCTGGAGTTGGAAGGGAACCATCAAATCAAACTCTCCAAACTACTGCTATATCTGTGTATACAAGTAGTTTATAGCTAAATTAACACCAAATTCATCACAGGGACTTCTCTGCTTTCACTCTCCTTTGTATCAAGGTGAAGGGCTATGGGCCCTGAGTTGGAGTTGACCTGTGGATGAGTCACAACCCAGTAGAATGTTTTGTTTTCCTCACTGGCTTCAGGTTCCAGAGACAGAACCTGACCCACCTGTGTTTTTATGACTCCTCCCTCACTCAGGTGGTGTTTTGGTTGGGGTGGTGGGTGAGGCCAGGGCTATATCAACCAGAAGTTGGTCAGAGAAGCTTCCTGTTGGGTGTAGCTTCTGTTGGGGCTGCTTTCATCTTGATGATCTCTCTTGCTGGTATCCTTCCATGTGCAGGGCCACTGAGGGAGCCATATCTGTTTGTTGTGTCCAGGAGGTGATGCTGGCACCACAGTGAGCATCAGAGGAGCTGGGCCCACAGAAGCCTATGGCAGGATTGTTTGAAAGAAGATTTTTGAGGGGATGTTTCTGAGTTCAGTGTTGGCCTGTGTGATCAGGAACTGGTGGCAGCACAAAGAGATGATGGCTGAACTGACACAACATAAAGCAATATATGAACTGTCATATGGCATCTGCATCCTGCTTCTGACAGGCCCGTGGATCTGCCTTAAGAACATAGTTCTTCAAGGCAAAGCTCTCTGAGACCACTTGAAAGTATCTCCTTGATGTTTAGTGCTTGGGGAGGTTGGGCAGAAGAGTATCATGTTCTAGAAGACCTGGTTTGTCTCTGCCCCCACAGATATAGAACTGTTCATAGCTGACCAAGAACTTTCTGTCTTTCTCTACAGGTTTCTGTGCACCTTGAGTGAGACCTGCAGCAGAGATGGATACTGAAGGCTTTGGAGAGCTCCTGCAGCAGGCAGAGCAGCTTGCAGCTGAGACAGAAGGTATCTCTGAGCTCCCTCATGTAGAACGTAACCTGCAGGAGATCCAGCAGGCTGGGGAGCGCCTGCGTTCCCGCACTCTGACCCGCACCTCCCAGGAGACCGCCGATGTGAAAGCGTGAGTACAGAGCACCACCACTGCAAACTCTTCACGGAGGGGTTCTCTTTGCTCTTCAGAGGTTCACTTTCCAATGTGTGGGGAGTCTTGTGAGAGGACAGGCCCAGGAGAGACAGAATGACTGCGAAGCTGGGTTGGTTTTGTTCCCCCACACCTTTCTCCTACTTACAAAACAAATTGTGTTACCTGAAGGGTTTCTGAGGAGCTGCCATTCCTCATTTTGGGCACAGAAGCCAAAAAGCGCAGTACCTTGTTCTGGCTGCTGTTGAAGACATTTACCAACATGCTATGGAATTTTTCTCTTTGGAAGGACTTGGCAGCTGTGCAGCACTGCAGTGGAACAGCAGAGAGCTCAGCAGAGCTGAAGTGGTTAGAGATACACAGAGGGCTGCTCAGCACTTGGGGTTTGTGCTGTTTTCATAACCCACCTGGGAGCGCTGTCTGTACGTGGGGAGCTGCTGACCTAGGTACTGGCAATGAATTTGGTTTTAAGAGTTCTGTCCCTTCAATACTAATTTCATATCTGTACAATTTCCTCCATATAGGTCTGTTCTTCTCGGATCTAGAGGGCTTGATATATCTCACATCTCTCAGCGACTGGAGAGTCTAAGTGCAGCCACAACATTTGAGCCTCTTGAACCTGTGAAGGACACTGACATCCAGGTAGGGACCCTTCTGACATGTGAGTTACACTGCCCTTGTGATGGCCGTTTCTGTGCTGTGGTCCAAAGCTCTGCTGAGGCCACTGTGGAACCAGGCTTGGTCTGTGTTCAGCTCCCTAGCTAGAGGAAGTACAGAGGAGGGAGGCTGCTTCCAATGGTTAAAGGGGTTTGAATTTGCCATCAGAAGATAAAATGCTTGGGAATGCTATGTCTGGGGCTCCAGGTACAAATGGGACAAGACAGTTTCCAAATCTTCCAATCATAACTGGCATTACTATGGAGATTATTATGAAGGCATGTGTGGTGATGGTTATATTGAAGACATGATTGTCTCCTGGGAGAGTCCCTGGTTGATGAAGTTCTGCGTAGATAAATAGTCTGAGAGTGATGCCAACTATACCAGCTCATGCCAAAGATCAGGTGTAAGGTGCTGGTGTCGTAGTGGTTGGTTGAGAATAATCATTGGTTTATCAAGGTCACAGGTAAGATGGCTGAATGTTGAGGTGTTAGGCTGTAATCCTTTTCAGAGGTTCAATTCCTCTTATCAACTCTGTAGTGAAGTTCATCGATATGTGCTAAGGGTGCACCAGGGTCTGAGAGACAGAAGCTTGTTGGTTTCATGATGAGTTTCATCTTTCATTGTAAGTACCTGATTAGCAGAAGTACTTTAAGTTCCAAACTATTGCTGAAATCAGGAGGAACTAAGTGTGTACTTACTGCCTGCATGGGCCTGTCTTCATTGGCTTTGCAAGCCTAAATTTCACAAGGACACCTATCCCTTACAATATTGAGACCTTTTTTACGTCTGATTGGAAGAACATGTGTGGAACCACTTGGCAGTTCTGAGGTGTTGGAGTAGGGGGCATTTAAGCCAGCATGCAGAAGACATGAATGTAGCTTTGTCTTTGTCTCAGATGTCACCACCTTGTCTTGGTGGTAGACTGGCTTTGCCATGTTCCATATGCTTTACCAGCCTGATTTAATCCTGTAAATTTTCCTGTAGAGCATCTCTCCAGGTATCTTAGAAATCAATGTGACCCATCTATTTTTGCTTTGTGATAGTTGCCTGCCCTTGTAGAATATCTTCATAATGAAGAAATCTGCTATTCATGACTCAGTTCAGGGCTAGTTAATGGATTGATGTTGTGGGTTGCACTGAGCTTAACAGTCTGAATTACTGGTTAATAATTCTGAAGCCTATGTTCTCCTTATTTGACAGATGGCTAAGTTAGGAAGGTCAAAAGAGTTGCAAGCTCTTCTTTTTTGCAGAACCTAGTATGCCCTAAACTACTTAACTTCAGAAGCAAAGGGAGGCTTGTGAATTTGCCCCACTTTATCTAATGATATGTTTTATTTAAGCACTTGTTGCCATCTGTTTTGGGTGGATGAGCCCTTAGTCTAGTCTCATTCTAGTGTTAGGAGCCCTGTGGTCTCCTGTCTTCAGGGCAGGTTTATTCAATCACCTATTCTATAAGGCCTGCAGCTTCTTCATGCACCCCACAGCCTACTGGAAAAGAGTGTGGCCAGCAGGTCAAGGGAGGTTCTCCTTCTCCTCTACTCGGCCCTAGTGAGGCCACCTCTGGAGTGTTGTGTCCAGTGCTGGGCTACTCAGGTCAAGAGAGACAAGGAACTACTGTAGAGAATCCAGTGGAGGCTGTGGAGATGCTGAGGGGACTGGAGTATCTCTGTGCCCAAGAAAGGCTGAGAGCCCTGGGACTGTTGAGCTGCAGAAGAGAAGACTCAGAGGGGATCTGATCAATAGCTAAAGGGTGGGGGCAAGAGGATGGGGCCAGACTCTTGTCAGTGGTGCCCAGCAACAGGACAAGGGGCAATGGGCATCAACTGGAACCCAGAAGGTTCCACCTGAACAGGAGGAGAAACTTCTTTGGTGTGAGAGTGTTGGAGCCTGGCCCAGGCTGCCCAGAGAGGTTGTGAGTCTCCTTCTCTGGAGAGATTCCAAAGGTACCTGAATGTGATCGTGGGCACCCTGCTCTGGGTGACCTGCTGGAGCAGGGGGGTTGGATGAGATGATCTCCAGAGGTCCCTTCCAGCCCCACCATGCTGGGATTCTGTATGCCCTGGGGCCTGTGTATGTGTGAGAAGTGACTACTTGGAGCATCTGATGTGTTTCTTGACCCTTTGCACCACTTTACCTTCTGGCAATTCCTAGCATATTTGGCTATCTTCTCTCACCCTCCCCAGGTGATTTTCCCCTTTTTTTTCCTCCTCTAAAAACTAGTGCACTCAGGAGACTTCACCTATTGCATGATCACAGAGGGAGAGCTCTAAACCACTGCCATTGTTCACTTCCTACCTCTTTTCACATTTTATACCTCCATTCCAATTTCTGATGTTGTTGTACTTCTAATTGGTGATGTTAAACTTCGTATGTGTCTTCCTTGACCCCATTCTGTCTAGACTCTTTTCAAAAACTCTTACTTTTTTTTTAGGTTTACTACTGCTGTTAATCTTTCTTTGATTTCTGATGATTTTCCTTTCTACTTTAAGATTCTCAAGCCCAGAAGCAGTGGAGCTCTTGACTTATTGGATTGGAGATTTGTGGCATGTGAGACAATGGATAGGACTATGTAATACATTTTGCTTTATATTATTGGGTATCTAACCGAAACATGAAGGCTTAATTCTTTCTTAGTTATACCAGGTCTCATTTTACCACTCAATACAGTAATTCTGGTATATTCTGGTGATCTTCTCAGTATATTGGCTCATTTCTAGTATATTTTTATGACCTATTTGAATGTTTTTTGTTAGAATGCTTTTGTTTCTTTCAAGGAAGTGGTTAGGTTTGAATTCATGGCAGTTGACACTGTGGACTAGGGTTGCTATAAACTATTCAAGTAAAAATAAACATTTATTTTTTAAACAAGTGATAGATGAGCTTTCTTAACTAAAAAAAATTTTAAGGATGTGGGAGGAGACTTAAAAAAATACCTTTCCACCTGAAATCAAGAGATTTTCAGCCATGCTTAAACAAATCTGGTGTCTGAGACCCACTGATTTCAACTCCAGGCGATTTCTGTGGGAACTGGGTACTGACCTGGCACAGGCATTCTTGAAAGTGTCTTAAATAATGCTCTGTTTGCATGTTTAGGTGCTGAAATGCTGCTGTCTAGCCATCATTTTCAGTCTCTTTTTGCTGCTACAGTTGATGATTTCTTTGATCTCACAGAGACAATTTGAAATGCAAACCTTTCAAAATACAAGCTGGTTACTTTTCTCTTTATATAAGGCTTTTTAGTTGACTGAACACTTTTGTGTGGCCTTTCTCCTAGGATTCTAGTCCATCCTAGAGGAGCTTCACATGAATGAAGCAGATGTAAGAGCATGTCTAAGTGTCATTAGTAAATTTCTCATTCATTGTTTTCAAGCTTAACAGAAACATTTAAGATCCTGAGTAAATATTGTACTTTAAAAATAAGCTTATATTGGGAATATAGATACAATTGTATCCTCCTGTCTAGCAAAAGCTTCAAATTTAGCATAAACCCAGGAGTTAATTGCAGATCAATGTGTTTTAAATGGCCAAATTTGCCAATGAGATTCAGCCCTTCCTTTAGGAAAACTGCTTAAAAAGTACAAATGAAAACCAGGATTAAAATCAATCATTTAAATCAAAGTTCCCTGCTTGCTGTTTTGAATCATGATTAACACTGGTGCTTTAATCAGTGATCACTTTAATTTAAATCTAACTACTTGTGTCTGAGGCCTAATACATGTGTGCTTTGCATCTTAATGGTTTTTTTTGCAGGCCATGTGCAGAAAACATTCAGAGTAAATCTGCTGAAACCAGTTTGCGGTGGGAAGAATGGCAGGATGCTCCATTTTACATCATCTTGCAGGCACATGAGTTAAAGTGTCAGCTTTCAGTGTTTTGTCCTCTTTTTTGTTTTGCAGTTCACAGGTACAAGGATTTTCCTGTTCTCTCAAGCAGAGAACATCCTCTGCTTGATCTGAGGATATCTGCAGTCAAATCTCAGGCTGTCTATCAACAGAGGTCTAATATAGAATATGGACAAGTCTCTGCACTCATCTGCTTGTGTGCAGTCATTAACAGCAGCATCTTGGCCTTTCAGAGGAGGTTTTATTAAATTCTTGCTGTTATTTACTACATACAAGGACTTTTGTGTTACACACTGATTGTCCTCTGGTTCTGTTAACCAAATAAGTCTTCAAATTTTTCCATGCTTTAGATAAAGATGTGCTACAAGAGCTTCTGCCCATGTTACTTTTTCTTATACCTGGTGATAATTGTTGGGATTTATTTGCGTTTTTCCCAGCTAATTACTTTCATAAAGCTTCTTGAGGCTTGCTGTGTTTATTTTGGGCCAGATGCAGATATCCCTTTACACTGTGTAGCATTCTCCTTCCGTAAGTTGTTCCTGTTTTATCCTGGAAGGCAATGTCCTATAGAGTCATGTAAGGGATTTGATTGTTTTACAAAACTTTATATTCCTCTGCTGTTACTCAGGATTTACACAGACATCCTGGTAGGTTTTAATTCTCTGGGTGGGGAGGGGCTGTTCTGCATCAAGCCTGCAGCCTGTGCCTTCTAAACTTACCATTATTCTGGTTTTTAACCAACAAAAACTTCTTCCCAAATACTTAATGAACTTAGTTCACAGTTTGTCAGTATTGTAGGCTCAGCTGTCTTTTTTTCAGTCCTGTCTTTTCCTCAACACACATACTCACAGGCCTGTGTAGTTTGCAGCAAATTTATTTAGCCTTAAATCCTGTCTGAAACTTACCTGTTTGTAGATTCCTTAACATCTTAATTATTCTTGTATGTCCCTCAAGCTTCAATTTGAGCAGTAAGTGCTAGAATCTGATCCCCGTAATGATGGCAGTCAGCACTGCAGAGAAGAATTCCAGTAAATATCCTGTTTCATAGAGAGAGTAATACACAGCAGAAAAAAAAATCAGAGGGGAGCATCCTGGGGCATGGAGTCCCAGGATGCTGATGTGAGACAGAGAATCTCAGAATTCACCTTAATAGAAAGCTCAGCTTGGGTTAACGAACAAGAGGGACTTTCTGTACAGAACCTCTGTCAAATGGTACTTCATAGTGCTGACTGAAAAGAAGTGCACCAAAATTGCAGCTCATTTAATTATCTGAATTATTTATCAGTTGTAAAATGTAGATTGCTTGCACATAAAGGGGTTGTGAGTCCAGGAAATGTCTCCCACTAGAGCAGTAGGCCGGGAAGATTATGAAAAAGATTGTAGGCTTGCCATTAAATTGTAGGAATTTGTATTTTTCCTCTCTCCTTTCAAAGACTGGGTTCTTAAATTGCAAGCAACACAACAAATTTCTTGCAGCAAATCCAGTTCCTAACAATTCCTATGTTAAGAGTTGATAAAGATCAAGATTTCCTAAATTGAAATGATTTTTGCCAAAATAGGGCTTTCTGACAAGGTTGAATATGGTGATTCTTGATGCCATATTTAGCACATAAATGCATGTTGGTTTTTTGCTTGTTTCTTTGTGGCTTTTAAAAATCCCAGGTAAGTTGATCATGCAAGATGGAGTCTATGTGTAAGCATAATATTAAAGTTCTGTTCCAAAAAGGTATCTCTTTGCTCTTCCAAAGATGCAGGCTGTGATGTCGTCTTCTAGTGAGCACCATCACAGCAGACTTCTTTCAGGTCACAGTAATGGCAGCTGGAGAAGGAATAATTACAAGTACATGGGAAGGCTACGCTATTGTCACGTGTGAGCTGGGACCTGGCTCTTGCACAAGTGTTCAGTTCACTTATGAATGTCAGGGAGAAAGTTGGTGCTGATCTTGGAAGCTAGTTTGGGGCACCTGGTAGGGGTTAGTTGCAGGATCAAGGCATGATTTATACCTACTAATATAGTTTGATTATGGCATATGTAATGTTTTACTGTGTGCTTTGTGTTTTGAACATAGCACGATGGTTGGATACTAGATTTAGCTCCCCCGTATGCTTGTTTGGAAACCTCTGAGCCCAAAGTCATGGTGGTAAGGTAAAGAAATGATGTTGCTATCACTTTTAAGGCTTGGTCCAGCTCTGGACCAAGTATTCATTCAGTGAAATGAATACTGGAGACAGACATGAGCTCTCCTTCCCTACAGTGCTTATCTGCTTAGCTTGAGGTGAAGGCCTGGCTCCATTACGCTGAAGGAAAATTTTGTTGAATTATCTCATTTGTACAACACTGTGGCCTTCTGATCTTGGCAGAACTGAAATGAAAGGTTGGATACCAGGGTTTGGTTTTGATTTCTGGGTGTGGATGTTCAGACTATTGGCTGAGTAGCTCTCTGGAAGTCTGGGCACAGAAATAAGAGCTTTTATCTAAATGAGGGCAGAAGGTTAGACCGAATAAGTCCAAGTGGCAAGTAAGACAGGCTGAAATTAAGTACCTGGGATATTTTCAAGTTTTTCAGAGGACTGTAAACAGGCTGTGTCTCAAAGGCACCTTTGCCTTCTGTTCTAGTCTTGGTAGAAGCTGAGTCCCAGGATGCTCACCCCAGCCCTGGATGTCCTGCTTGTGTGTCTGTGTGTGTATGACTCACAGTTTAAAAATGCTTACTTTGACATCAGGTACTGAAAGGGTGCATTATTCATCCAGTGAGCTGCTCTTGCTGTTTTATATTACCATTTGCAATATACTTTGTGGTATCTCCTGCAATAATACCAAAGCCTGTGGTAATCTAGTAGAGTGTAACTAAAATCAGAGTTTATAAATAGATATGCTGACACAGCCTTAAAGGGGCAACCTCAAGTACTGTTCACCATCCATTGTTTGCATTAGCTTAGCCTGGAAATGCATTTTTCCTTTTGCAGGTTTTGTCCTTTCCCATTTGCCAAACATTGATTTCTTCCCCCCCCCCCGCCCCTTCTCCAAGTCCTTCAGTTCTAATGGAGCTTGAAATTAAGGTGGCTTTATTTTTCCTGTTGCTTCCTTGTTCGCCCTAATCAATGATGCCAGCACAGCTGTGGGACCTTTTAACCATTGCAGAGCCAGGACAGGGAACGCAGGAGGACAGCCTTCTACCTTGGCTTTCCTAGGGTTGGTCGTTAGCTGGTGGTTTCTCTGCACTGCTGCAGCCCTAACAAAGTATTATTTGTGCTCATACTTGAGAGTTCTTCAAAATCTGTAGATATCTTATGTTCCCAAAATACCTCCTACAAAGGTTTCAGAAGTACTTTTCCTTTTGTTACTAGTGCACACTAGTATCTAACCCTACCATCTTCTTTGTCTAGTTTGTTCCATTTCATTCAGGATTTGGCCCTTAATGTATATATTTAGGCACGTAGATCAAGAATATAAATATCCTGGTAATTAAATGTGGCCAGAGGCAGCTTGAACACAATGGGAGAGGGCGGTGATGTGGAATGAACGAGCATCTTGACATGTGGCAAATGGAATTAAGGGAAGTGGACCTTAGAAATATAAATTACAGAAACTTCCTCATCTCTGTGTTTGCCTGTCCTCCTGTCGTTTAGGTAATGTAACAATTTGACCCAAAACCTCTAAGAGAAAACTGCAGCCTCAGCGAGGCAGCCGGGGCCTTGGTGGCCTGTGTGCTACCTTCCCAACACTGAAAGTTCCCCAAAGCCCCTCTGGTGGCCCTGAGCCTCCAGAGGCCTGAGAGTGCCCTGGGAATGCCAAGGTGTGCATAGGCTGGGATGTGACTGGGTTTTAAGAGCGCAGGCTTTCTCTATTTTATAGGCAACATGAGGGTTTTGTTGGATTGTTGAGTTTTTTCTTTGTTTTTTTAAGTTAAGAAAACCCAATATTTAAAAAAGAAAAAATCCCCAGCCAAACCTCCCAAAATTTCCTTTTGGCATCAGATAGGTAAGTGAATAACACTATAAAAAGAGAGGGGAATTAAAAAAAGGGAGAAGCCCAAACATTGAGATTGTATTTGGGGTTTTGAGATCTTATTTTTTTGCCTGTCACTTTTTACCTCACATGCTTAGTCCACATCTAAGTAGCTGTTTTCTCTAATTTTCATTACTGCATGATCTAGCAGTTCAGTTTAAATTACCATGGCCTTATGAATCTTAAAAACACATACCCCTCAAAAACCCAAACCATGATATGTTTAATGTAGAATACTTTGGTGTTTTGTTAGTTGACCAGGTTACAGTCATTTAGTAAATGCTGTGATAGTGAATGATTTCAAATTTCTTCTGTTTGCTTGGTTGTATGTTAACTGAAGTAATTACGTGGTGATCCTCCAGTTCATCATGCTTCTAATCATGGATTCCTAACACCTTAGGGGGTTAGGAAGGGGGAGAGAAGAGCCACGAGCTGCCTTTCTCTTTCATCATGGGTAAACAGGAGAGTATGAAAGGGACATTTCAAACCTTTATGCTAATGCAAGGTCATGAGATGGAAAAATGGAGAACTCTTGTTCTAGTCACTGTGTTTATTGATCTATTTAAATTCTGCTGTGTCCTGGCACATTTTATATTTCCTGTCTGCTTAATCCAGATATGCTCTTTGCATCTCAAATAAGTACAACTGTAGACTTTTAATAAACATCTTTGAAATATCTATCATAAACATCTGAAAATGGAGACCAGAGTTTGAGTCATAACACTTGACTTCATTTTTCTTCCCTCCTTACTGTGGATAGCTCTGCCCTTTGATGAAAAATTGTTCCAATTCCTAATTGAATGTGAACTTGTACCCCTGTCAAGGGGCAAATATGGTATCAAAGACAGTTTGGAGGTCACAGATCCAAAACGCAGCCTCTCCTGTGCTGAGGTGTAGACATCTCTGCTTCTCCTGAAAGCTTGAAGGACCCTTTAAGACACCATGTGTAGCTGAAACTAGAGCAACCCTCAGCTGGTGGGTGTGGATATCCAAGTCAGAACTTCACCAGGACCCTGCTTGGAACAGGGAGTACTGAGGGATCATTGATGGCTTTCAGGGTCTGGGTTGCATATTACCAAGAGGACGATGCTTCTGGCAAGGCAGTACCTCTTCATGTCAGGCCATCCCATTCATTTAGTGCTTGCTACGATCTTGAATTGACTGCTGTTTTAGACAGCATGTGCAAATGAACTATTGGAATTAGGGTTTTCATGGTGCTGGAAAAATCCTAGTGGAATGGTTTCATCTCTGTGGTTGCACAGATTGGTGAGGAGAAACAATGCTGAGATGTGAATTCTTGCAACCTGGCAACTTGCCACCTCCATGTATCATGTGATATAGCAATTACTTGGGCTAAAGAGGTGCTTTTATTTATTTATTTGCAGCTCAGCTGTAGCTTTTACAAAGCACCACTCCATTTGGTTTGTAAAATATTGATAGTTCCATCAGTTCTGAAATCATTACAAAGAAGGCGTAGACTTTACGGGATATGATTGGGAGATTTCCTGTACCTTGATTATAGCTCTGAAAGAAAAGATCTGCAGGGCTGTGGTGGAATTTGACAGTGGAACTGGTTATACACAGGAGTGAACCCAATTCATCTTTGTTGCATTAAAAGAAAAAAAAGTGAAAAATTCCCAAGAAGGTAAATTAGGTTTCTAAAATATTAACAACATTTTAGATAGTAACAGCTTAAGACCACAGTTTAGAGCATTGGGGTTTTCTCTTTTGAATGTGTTTTAATTTGAAGTAATTTATTTCTTTCCTGAATGGACCATGGTATGTCTTAGTGCCTCAGTGGAAACTGGGATTGGAGTCACTGGGCTTTGGGAAGCCCTGCTCACAGCACGGATGGAGTCACTGGGCTTTGGGAAGCCCTACTCACATCCATCCAGAGAGAGGTCTTGTTGCAGGGGCTTCTCACAGATGGCTGAAGCTTTCAGTCCCAGTGGTGCAGTAGGTTAATGGACTTAAGCTTTAGGTTTGTGATTGAAAAAAGAACTTATTTAAGTCAGGATGACTTAGTTCTTATTTCTGAAAAGAAGAAATAAAGAAAAGCCCCCAGCTGCAGCAGGAAAAAAACTTCTGATCTTCAGCAAACTTTTCTGTGCTGAGACAGAGGCTTGGAGCTGACCTATGCAGAGAAGTGGCTTTGTTACCTTTCTCCTGAACTTCTGCAGCATTTTTTTGCTAGTGTCTTTATTACTTAAGCATTATCTGGAGCATCTTTCTCAACTAATCCCTCGTGTGCTGTGAGCTGTACAAACCAAATGGCTCTTTCACAAGAGCAGACCAGGCTGTCTCACTGAACTCCTGCGGTCACCAACAGCAGAAAACCCTGGACACTTCTTTTCCAGCGAGGCTGTTCATCAAATCCATTAGAAAAACCAGTGACTGCAGCAGTTCTCTGCTCCCTCCCCTCCTTTCAAGCCCCCCTAATTTACTCAGGCGTCTTAAAGTGTTACTCCACTGATGAATTCCACTGGGGTTTATTACTAACCCATTTGTGTAATTCAGCAGTCTGGGAAAGGCCACAGGTACATTGTTGTGCATGCTCCTCTCTCCACTGCAGTAATTAGGCAGTTCAACTCCATATCCAAAATCTTAATCCTGGGCATTGTCAAGCTTTGGTTTAAAATAGTCACTAAGAAGCGTGTAAACTGTTTACTAATGCATCAAACTGTGGAT
The DNA here is from genome assembly GCA_013401335.1 of Brachypteracias leptosomus. Taxonomy (NCBI): domain Eukaryota; kingdom Metazoa; phylum Chordata; class Aves; order Coraciiformes; family Brachypteraciidae; genus Brachypteracias; species Brachypteracias leptosomus. Next base: position 62,746 of record VYZX01019471.1, read on the forward strand.
GTGCTTAAGCTCCCCCATGTAAAACAGCAGCTTCAAGATCTGGCACTTTGCAGAAAAAATGTTTGGGTGGTGTGGATGGATGTTTTTTAACTTTCCCTTTTGAAGTCAAAATGAATTCTTCTTCCTGCCAAGATAGGCTCCTGAAAACAAGTTGCAGCCTTTTGAGGTGGAACTAAGGACACATGCATTTGCTTCACTCATTTAGATTTTTGGCACAGCTTCTGTTCTCACTGCCTCCTTGCTGATTTCTTTCCTGTCCTTTATTTCTCATCTTTCTTCCGCTCATTTTTTTTCCTTAGTCCGGTTATATTTATTCCCTTTGCTTCCTACTTTGGATTCATTTATTACCTACTGCCTACTCTTTACTCAGGTCTGTTTGACAATATTTTGGGTGCAAGAGGGTTATTTACTTTGACCTAAATCTTTAAACTCCTGTATTAACAAAGTTATTGCAAAGTGTCTCATGTTGGTTTTCCATGCACATGGAAATGACCAAAAGCAGCTTAGGGAGATGGAAATTTTCTCAACCATTCCATGAGTTGTGTCTCAGCAAGCATGCAAGATGCATGGTGCTTCCACCAGAAAGGATGTGTGCAGCATTTTGAGCCACTGCTAGCAGATTTTTTTCACTTAATTAGAACAGCATGTTTAATTGTTGCTTGGTAAAAATGGCTTGAGAAGGTCTGAGAGACTTGACAGAGATGTTGCCAGCTTTTTCTGCAGTGCAAGCTTCTGGACTGGCTTTTTCAAGCATCAACTTCTGGATTATTGATACCTTCAGTGCTTGTTGTAAGGTGGAGTTGAGGAAGGAGAGAGGTTTTCTAACTTGTGGTGGTTTTGAGGGAGCAAAGGGGAGCCTTGCTGGTGTTACACAAGTGCTGTTCAAAGGCTGGTGAATCAGGAGGGACTCTGGTAAACACATCGGTACTTAATTTCAGTTTCAGCAGCTTTATTAAGCCTTTTTGAATGGTTCAATTGGCTGTCCTAGATTTGAATCAGAGATGTGGGATTAGCTGAAACTAGATTTGTCATAGTCAATTTATTAGATTAGATTTCAGGCACATCTCTTCAGTTGGCTTTATGTGCTTATGACCAGCACCAGATAATTTGGAGAAACACCAACAAAGATGTTCCTGGGGATATCTGCTTGTTGTGTTAGGCTTCACCCTGTTCTCCAGGTGTTAGAGGCTGGTTCAAACCCTGAAGCATGAGGGATAATTTATTATTTCCCCAATTTTAGTGTTAAACACAGCTCTAGATATTGTCAATATCCATATACGTAGTGAGTCAGGTTTTAATCCCATTATGTTTTTGGCCTTGCCATCTTCCTGTGGTAGTAAGTTCCACAATTCAATTACAGATTGTGTTAAAATTTATTTCCCTTTATTGGTTTTGAGCTTGGCATCATTTAAACGGACATACTTTCCTTGTTGTTCAAACCTGTATGAACTGCATTTCTGGATCTGTCCTTTCTAGATCACTTATTTCACAGACATACTTTCCTTGTTATTCAAACCTGTATGAACTGCATTTCTGGATCTGTCCTTTCTAGATCACTTATTTCACAGGCTTTTAAAGTACCAACTCTTTTTTTTGGTTCCTTTTTTTAATGTTACAGAGTGTTTTTATGTTCTAAAGCATTGCCATCTCATGTCACACGAAGGGGTATATTACATGCTTTGGCTAATTCCCCAAATCTGCCCTGCAGTTTTTCTGTTGTGGGTGGCTGTCCAGCTGACATGGTGTTCTTGATAAAGCCCCATCATTGTTTGGTTTCTCTGATGCTGAAGTGCAGTGTAGCCAAAATCTGCGTGAAAAGCAGAAGCAGCAATCTGCAAAGGATTTGATTTTAATCTCGGATAAGTGGAAGTGCACAGGTGGGGATACCGTACGATATCATCACAAATCCTGCATTCTAATGTATGAAGAAAAACATTTCTGAAGAGAAGTGAGGGGGGAAATGGAGAGGAAAAAAACCAAACCCCATTTCAAATAGATGAGTGGTAACCTGCATGTTATCTCCAGATCCTCCCAGCAGTAATTGATTTTGCCTGCTATGGTTACCATATAGTAACTCTGAAACATCCATTATTTCTTTCCTCTCCTGCCCCAAGGCTTGTAACAGAAAATGACATGTTTAAATCCTTTTACTCAGTCTGCTTAGTATATACAAAACCTAAAGGCTTTAATGAATCTGAAATAAGCACTAATTCAGTAGTCAAAAGACTGTTTTTATTGTTTTGACTAAGAGAGGCTGTGCCCATCTTGAGGTCCTAGTGAAAGCTAAATGGTGGGCCCACCTCACTGTGGAATTACACATTTGGACATTGTATTCTGTTTTGTTGTGGTTTTTTTTTTCCTAGAACTAACCCTGCTGTATTTCTCTTCTTAGTCCCTATCTAGCTTGATGTAATTTTTCCAAGGTTAAAGATAGCTTATCCGGAAAATTTGCAGCTCACTTCTAATGGTAAGAAGCTTGATTACTCAACAGATAGAGTGAATCAATATCACTTCTCTTATTTTTTGTTTTGCTGTTTGACTTGAGGTTAATGCTTTGGCTTCATATTTGCTGGTAGGATGAAGTGCATGATAGTGCTGCACATAATTAGTTAATGTGCTATGCTAAATGTTGTTTGTGGTTTTGTGCTTTTAGATGCCTTGTTCTCTTCCTGATGTCCTCTTTTTCCTCTTCTCAGAAAAAACTTTGCATCATCTCAGTGACTTCTGGTTTTAATAATCTTATGATTTAGTGAGTTACTGAAATGGGCACTCAAGGTGGACACCTCCCCTGGCTTGTTGCTGGAATGAGGGGGAGCTGAGCAGGGACTTTCAGTCAGAAGTTACCCTTACAATAAATACCCAAAGCTAAGCTTTGTGGTGAAATAATATCCTTTTTACAGCAGAGTAGCAGAGCAGATCTCCTTCCAGTAGTAAAATGAGCGTCAGGGGGTTGAATCTGCAGTCTGTCTTAAAGGACAGCATTTAGCTTTGTCTCAATAAGTCTGTATTCTCTTGGTTATAGGTTTGCTCAGTTTGTCTCACAAGATTTCTTCCTCCAGCTCTTAGGCATTCGTTGCCTCTTAAGCAGCGCCTGTGACATTTTCTCTCTGAGATGAAATACTAATTTCCAGCCAATATATTATGTATTAGCAATGCATCCTGGCAACAACTGTTGCTTGAAACCACATATTCTGAGAGGAAGGTGGGAAGCACAATTCAAAGAGTCGTGTCGTTGCAGAGACTGCTTAGCAGAATGCATTGATGTGGGAAGTGCCCCTGTGGATACAGAAGAGGTTCATCTTACCACCTCAGAGCTTCTAACACCATTAGTTTTATGCATATCTCTGAGGTGGATCTTTTTGACTTTAGGCCCCTTGATTGTTGTCATCTGGAGGAAAGAGTGCACCTTGGTCCTGAGGTATTCAAATCCAGTGTCTGTCTTGTTGCAAGCATGCTGGATGGTTCTGCCCATCTCACACCAAGGACAAGGGTATAAGCTTCTCTCTGTTTCTCTAAAGCTTGTATCCTTTACATTAATATACTGAGCAGAAGATATTCTTTGCCTGGTCCATGGAAAAACATATCTCCATTTGTAGAAGCAAGTGTTCAACCAGTTTCTTGAAACAGAATTTTTCTCTGATACTTTATATGAACCTTATCATGGAACCTTTAAAATTAGAGTCATGCTGAAGCAGAATAAGATTGACCACTACTTATAATGAAAGTGGTTTTTACCAACGCTATTTTATACACTGATTAACTGACTTTTTAAGCAAGTTAAACAGGTAAAAAGCTCACTCTTGCACTACATCAGGTGCAACAGTGTCACCAAAGAGTGTTGATAGGCAGGCAGGCTGTACCCTCGCGTTAGTGAGGCTCTTCTGCTTGTGTCAAAGGCAGTGGCTTGCTTGATTTCATCCTTTTTCTAACTGAAGTTCCAGAGTGATAAATGGAAACCTATCATGGCCAGTATCCTGTACCTGTCTGCCTTTCAGAAAATGCATGCAGTAGACAGTGAAATTGAATCGCTGTCACATGCAACTAAAGAAAAGGGCTTTTTTGTTTCTTTCATGATTTATTTTTCAGCAAGTGTTGCAATTTATTTTGGTAAGCTGAATGTATAGCTAACACTGTTCCTTGAGAAGCTGAGTTGTGTTTAAATGTGTGACTTCTGGAGGCTTTTGTTCTTGGGCAAGGGTAGGTAAGACCTTAGAGTTTAAACATAACTCCTGAGCTTATTGATTGATTTTACTCTTTTTTTTCCCTATCTTCAAACAGCCCTTCACCACAGTTACAACACCAAATCTTTAGCCTTGCCAAAAATCAACTAATTATCTTTAAAAACTAACTTAGGGCTTCCAGAAAAAATCATGTCAGCCCCAGGAGTAGCAATGGCAACCTCTTCCTCTGGTGGAGAGAGGTCTCCAGGTGGTCACACAGAAATGGTCAGAGGGTAAGGCTGGTGGCACTGGAAGTGCCAGGTTTGAAAGGCTGAAGTAGTGCTCTTTGTGAAAGCAGTGAGGTGTATTAATAAATTCAGCTTTCATTGATGGGCACAACTTCACAGTCCAAATCTTGTTTACTTAGCCTGATGGTCTCACAGCTGATTCCATTGGACTCTTCTTGTTTTCCAGGGCCATCATGACCATAAATGATTCAAGTGCAGTGCTGCCCTTCACAAAGTGTTTTTATGAAAGCACTGCCTTTTGATACTGTGATACATTCTGATGGAGTAATCTGATCTGTGGGACCATCAGAGCTTCCTTTTGCACTAATACCAAAGATTTAGTTGCTTGCTACTTCTGCTAGCCCAGCAAGACTAAAACTATTAAGTAAGAGCTGTCTTTTTGTTCCTTTTTTTTGGGTTTGGTTTGAGGGTTTTGTTTTTTACTGTTAATCATAGAATGATTTGAGTTGGAAGGCAACTTAAAGATAATCTAGTTCCAATCTCTTGAAGGACTTGCTTAGGTGCTACTAGAAGCATCTCTTACCAATAGAAGGAAAACTGCAGATGTCAGATGCTATGTCAAGTTTCTGTGGTCAGTAGTTAGATGTTTATAACAAAACAAAAACCTTAGTGATTCTTAGAATATAAGTGTTATTGAAATATCTTTTAACAGAGCTGAATTTTCTCTTGAAAATAAACTGTTTTGGAGCACAATTACACTGACAGGCCAAGGATATAGAAGCAGAGGGAAACGAAGGCTGGAATAGGAGCAGGTTCTGCTCATCCTTATTGAGTGTAACTGGGGAGATGTCGGGGCTGGAACATCCAGCAGAGCTGCAATTGGATGGATTGAACTGTAAGAGTACTGGCAGGGCACATCTGCAGAGCTTCTGCCTCCCCTGACAGCAACTTCTACCTCATTGACTGCTGCATAGATTACAAGTAGGGGCTGGGCAGGGCTGCACAGGTAATGCCTAACAATAGGGAAATGTTGCCCTGCTATCTCATAATCATAACTTATATTAATGACCAGCATGATTTTTTTTTTTCCTCTGTCAAGCTAAAACAATGAAGAGATTTAACTGCACATGGAATAACAAAATGTTTGTCACTGTGCTTTGACTTCTTGGGATTTATCAGATCTAAGCAAAGATTGTGTGTCCTCTAGTTTGAAAGTGTCTAATGACAAATTGTGTCTTATTTTATAGCACACACTGTGAGAACAGCTAAAATGGAACCCGAGTGTTTAGCTTTTGAAACTAGAGGTTATAAATGAGATAGAAAAATGGAGAGTGCTCAGGAGAGTGTTGGTTTGGGGTATTTTTGTTGTTGCTGGGACATATTTAGAACAAGGCCTTATAAAAAAACAAGGCTATAGGATTTCAGCACTTCAGATTTCTCCTTTTGTACTTGCTGACCTAAAGTGGCACATTAAAATAAACCCAGCAAACTGCTGTTGGATGAGCAGGGAATGGGGTTTTTTCAGGGGTTCCACAGGACAGAAGGAAGAAGGGAATGTCTGTTACAAACTTTGAAAGCAAGAGGCTGAAATATGTTCCAAGAGTATTTTGGAGCAGGAGTGCCAGTTTAAATATTTATGTAGTGTTTTATTGCACTGATTCAAATATTGAATAGCGCCTGACCCTTGAATTTTTGGATCCCTGCCTGACTGGCACCCCATGATTGGTATATTAACTTAGAAAACAGCCTTCTGTGGCAGCTGTTTTTCAGTGCAGGAAATCGGGAAAGCTGGATTTTTATACAATTTTTGTCATGATTTTCATGCTTGACTTTGAGTTCAAGAAATGCCTTCTCATGCAGCAGTTCCTTCACCTGAGAAATAAGTTGCATTCATCACTGGCTTTTACAAGATTGTGAGATGCTGTAAGGGAAGCTTATATGGATGTTTTCCTTTTTTCCCGTTTCCTCAGACCTCTTTATTGCCTATTGGTATTCAACAGCATGTAACTGGCCTCTACCTTCCCTCCCTCAGATACCAGACCTTGTCAAAAATAAGGATGTATCTCCCCATCAATAGTTTTTTTGCCTGGCAGTGCTGGGAAGCGCAGCCCTTGGAACACTGACTGTCAGCAGAGTTCCTTTTACCTCGTGAAAGAAGCTGAAGCTGTGCTGCAAACCCCTGTCCTGCTGAAACCACCCTTTTATTGTCAAGACACCTGCAGTGGCTGTCACCAGTGTGGGCTGGAGATCTTCAACTTCTCTGTGCTAAGGCTGCTATTAGCTGCTGCCCTGAGCTGGATTTGTGGCCATGCAAAAACCCTTTGAGCTGGCAGTTGATTAGAGTTGTAGGCTAAAGTGTGAGTCAATACAGCTACTGGCTGCTGCCCAATATAGTCATTTTATGCAGCAGTATTTCGTAGTGTGATTGCTCTTGCTTGAGATGGGGTATTTAGGAAGTGCCTGATGTAGAGAGAGCAAGCAGAACCTAGTGATTGGAGGTCTGACCCAGCCTTTCACTGTATTCATACCCAGCTGCTGAGTGTGGATCATGCACCTGCAAACTTTTTAGGTTGGTATTAGGAACAATTTCTTCTCTGAAAGGACTGTGAAGGGCTGGACAGGGCAGTGGTGGAGTCCCCATCCCTGGAGGGGTTTCAAAGCTGTGGAGATGTGGTGCTGAGGGACATGGTTTAGCAGTGCTGGGGGAACAGGTGGACTCAATGATCTTAAAGACCTTTTCCAACCAAAGTGATTCTGTGATGGGTATTCCTGCTCCTTGGCTGCTAGACCTGCAGCGTTGGGTCCTTCAGGAGCGCTCAACCTCAAGGTTCAGATGCCTTGACTTCAAAATAGCAGCACAAAGTCTTCCTGAATTCCCAGCTCTGCTATGAAACCCCAGGGATGCAAGATAGTTCTGGCAAAGAAATGTAAGGGATCCGTGGAGGGCTTTCTGAAACAATCATTCTGTTTCCCTCTGTGTATTTGCAGACTCAGAGAAGAAAACTGAGAATTTGGAGGGTTTGTTTACCCAAGCTATTACCCTGGCTTAACCATTCCATGATGAAGTTCCATTTCAGCACTGAGCTTACTAAACTGTGGAGATAAAAATTATCACTTTGATTGTGTTTGCCCTGTTTTTCCACTCAGGTTTCTCAGGGTTGGATCAATGGCTGCCACCACTTCTTCCTGAAGAACAAGCTTACTCTGAACCTCTCTGCAGACATCTGCAGCTGCTTCAGGTGTCCCTAAACCATGGGGTTTTTCCTTTGTTCAGAGATGAGGCCATGGCTCAGAACGGGGAGCCAGAGTTAACTAAATTTAAATTGCTGCTTCTATCACAGAGCAACAGTGCCTGATGCTGGTGCTTTCCAGAGGGTGTCCAAATCCCCCCCCCTGCAGAGCTTGGCTTTGGCTTCATTTATCAAACTGGTAGAATATGTTGAGAGGGGATGTACAGGACTGATGCTGTGCTGGCAATTAACATCTATGGATCAGATTAAAAACCTGAACGCTTGGATGCTTTGGTGCATTTCTTGTTTGTTTGTTTTTTTTGACTGAGATGCTTTTTGGAGATAGTTGGAGCCAGGCTCCTAATCTGCAGCTGCTTGGAGCGTAGCTGTTTGAATTTTCTTTATTTTGCTGCTGTTACCTGTTGACCTGCTTGATTAATTTTGTGGCTGAACTTCTGTCGTTTTTATTCCTAACTTTTCTGCCCTGTCAGTACATACTTGAGAACAATATCTGTACAGTCCAAAGGACCAATTAGGTCTAGACTTTAAGATAAATGTTTGGTGGCTCTGAAATATGTACTTCATTTCTTGCTTCAAGACTCTTTATTTTTATTTATTTAGAGCTGAGCTTGACAAAGAAGGGTGAGGCCAGAGGCAGTTATAAAAGGTGCATTGTATTTTTACTGTAATACTGAAGTATTGATTGTTGACTTATTGGTAGGCTTAATGCACAACCATTTCCTTAGTGTCTGAATGTCCATTAAAACGTTGGCTTGGTGCCAGAATGTTGAAATCCTGCATTTTATAATCTAATTTGGCTATCCAAAAGTACTAATGTGGTTTAGATTTAAAAAGAAAGACAAATAGGCAAGTCTCGAGTTTCCTTGTAGTTCTGTATTTGTTAACCTTTACATACTGAAAGGAACCTCTGAAGTGGGAGATGCTGAAGACAGAGGGAGGCAGAAATCCAGATGTTTTGAGGCTTGTGCCTCTTAAAATGTTCCATCTTTTATCTTTTGAGATGCTCAGTACTTGCTGATGAGACATTTGAGGCTGCAGGGTAATATTTCAGACCCATTAATTTATTAGTTTGAAACAGTCATTGTCTTTTCTAGAGGAAAATTTGTGTTGCTTCACAAGTATGTTGCGCTTTGGTAGCACTGCCCATTAAAAAAAAACATGCTTGCTGTCATCTTGTAGCTCTTTTCAAATGTGAGATGGGGCTTGCTCTCTCTTCCCTGCAGCACCATCAGTAATCTATACTCAGTTCCCAGGGGTGCTTCCCTCTCTTGTTTAATGGCATGGGTTCCAGTTACTTCAAGCCCTTCCTTCCTAATTGCTCTTTAGAACAGGTACTCATGAGGTACATCAAAAGATGTTGTCTGCTGTTTCTTCGTCCTCTTCTGCCTCCCTTTCATAGAAACACAAGCCTTCAATAAACACAAAGGATTAAGCTTGCTTTGGTTTATGCATCTCTGGTTTTAAGTGACAATGTGGTAGGCTGGAGCATGTTGGAAGGGTGTGGCAGGGCAATGAAGCTGGTGAAAGGTCCAGAGCACAAGTGTGGTGAGGAGCTGCTGAGGGACCTGGAGGTGTTGAGCCTGGAGAAAAGGAGGTTCGGAGGAGACCTTACTCTCCACAACTCCTTGAAAGGAGGTTGAAGCCAGATGGGGTTAGGCTCTTCTCCCAAGGAACAAGTGATAGGACAAGAGGAAATGGCCTCAAGTTGTGCCAGGGCAGGTTGAGGTTGAGCATGAGGAAAAATGTCTTTCCCAAAGCATTTTGAAAGGCTGTGCTAGGCTGCCCAGGGCAGTGGTGGAGTCCCCATGCCTGGAGGGGTTTCAAAGCTGTGGAGATGTGGTGCTGAGGGACATGGTTTGGTGGTTCCCTGGCAGTGCTGGATTAATAATGGTTGGACTTGATCTTAAAGGTCTCTTCCAACCAAAATGATTCTATGATTGTTTGAACACATTTTTGGTGGAAAATGGCATTGTATCAGATATTATTGCTGTTTGTTACAACCTACTATGAAGAACAGTAATTACAGCAAGCCCAAATACTTCCTTACACTAGAAACAAGTACTGGAAATTAGAGACTGAAACCACTTTCTGCTCTACCAAATATGAGGGGAAACACTTTGCAAAAGGTGAGGAGCCAAGAGTTTGCCCTCTGGCTACTGGCCCGAGTGTTATTTAATCTTTCTCACTGAGGCTTGTAGCCAAGACTTGCTGCAGTCCCTTTTCTGTCATTTCAGCTTTCCATTACATAATAAGATTGTGTTAGGTAGAGTCACTGCCTTTTGGAGTCTACCTTCTTAATAGAAATGAGCATGAGACTTCTGCCAAAAACAAAAAAGCTGGTTTTCTCTTGCTGGGAGGTAGTAGCTGCTGCTCTATCTCTGAAGCAAATGCCAATGTAAGTGGTACAGTTACCAAATGAAGCTTGTGCTGGTGTTTGTGATAGAATCAGCTTCTTTTTCTGCCATGGAAGATTTTGGGCTTAGTGTTTCCCTACCCATCTGACCTTCTCTATTCCCCTGTTTCAGTAGCCTGCCAAATCTGATCATTTTGTGCAGAGGCAGCTATCCTCATTGTTCAGCTGGCTTTCCAAAAAGCACAAAGATGCTGGAAAAAACACTTTCAGGGTTTTTCTTGTTTTTGTTTTTTTTCCTGTCCAGTTCATTCAGTGCTGCGATTGGTCTGTGGAATCTTATGGTGACTTTTAAATATTTTGAGTTTTGCTGACAGATGATGAAGCAATTTGGAAATGAGTCGTCTCTTCTCTTTCATAGCCAGTAAGAAAAAGAGAACCTAACAAGCTACTTTGAATTTTCAGCCCATCTTTGTGTGGAGTACAACACAATTCCTAAGCTCTTATGTTCACTTTCCATGGACTCATGTATGGCACAGTCCCTGCTTACCTGACTTAATCAGAATTCAGCTTTAAAAGGTAGAAAAGAAAGGATGTTACCGTATAGCAGTTTAATTTACACTGTGACAACAACTATTTATAGACTTTAAATAATTGCAGTGCCAATTTAAGTTGCCCTGTTCCACTTTTTTAAGATACTAGCAATTGCAAGAGATAATAAACTCTCTCTTGACAGGAGGGTGAATTAATAGGTGTCCCAGCAGGCCTGGAAGGGGCAGGATTTGATTGCATTCCTTGAATGTTTAACACTGAAGGCTCTCAAATTAGACAGCAAAGAGAATCCTTTGAAAGAATGTGTGGACTTGGAAGAAAAGCCCTTGCTGATAATGGAAGAGCCAAGGGAAAATGCATTTTGGGTAGTACTAAACTTCAGCAGCTGGAAGATCATGTTTGAAGCAAATAGTAATAATTTATTTCCTTTTTAAAGACAACTTAAATATTTTTTTATCTCTACCTCCAGTGTGTCCTTCCAGCAAATGGACACAGGAATTAATGTTACTTGCAAGACCCTAGTTTAGTCATAGTACATGAGTAGTATGTTACATCATAATTGATTGCTATTTTTATATAAAAATGTGTGTTAGTGTGACTTATCACTATGCTATGGAAAATGCTGGTCCACAAAGAGGTGTTTAATGAATATTATACAGAGAGTGGTTGGACCCAAACTCCAAGTACATCCATCAGCAGGCTGTGTTTTGTGCCCAGTAAAAGGGAGGAGCAGGTTACTTCACTGAGTGTCTCTGTATTATACAACGTGGTGCAGTAGCAAAGCTACAGTTCACAGAATCCCAGCATGGTTGGGATCAGATGTCTCTGGAGATCATCTGGTCCAACCCTCTGCTCCGGCAGCTCACCCAGAGCAGGGTGCCCCGGATTGTGTCCAGGTACCTTTGGCATCTCTCCAGGGAAGGAGACTCCACAACCTCTCTGGGCAGCCTGGGCCAGGCTCCAACACCCTCATACCAAAGACCTTTCTCCTCCTGCTCAGATGGATCCTCCTGGGTTCCAGCTGATGCCAGTTGCCCCGTGTCCGGTTGCTGGGCACCACTGACAAGAGTCTGGCCCCATCCTCTTACCCCCCACCCTTCAGCTCTTGATCAGCATTGATCAGATCCCCTCTGAGTCTTCTCCTCTGCAGCTCAACAGCCCCAGGACTCTCAGCCTTTGCTGGGCACAAAGGTGCTCCAGTCCCTGTGAAGATGGATGGTAGAAGCCTAAGTTTTACTTACTGGCCAAAGCAGCTGCTTTACTGGATGTACCTCCTGAGCACTAAACACTGTGTTTACAACTTCTAATTAGTGAAATGTATGTTTTGGAACCCTGTCTGCCCTCTTTGGGTGTATTCTGGAAAGATCTTCTGCAGTAAAACATCTTGTAATGTACATGCCTGCAGTGCTGCAAGATCTCTAGTGAGAATTGGAGCCTCTTCTGATCAGCATTGGGAAAAGGATAAATTATATTTGGTGGATCTGTTTCTCATGAGCTATATTTAAATTATATGATGTTAATGAATCAGCAAAGTAATTTTACAGGAAAAGTCACTGGCAAAAATAATGCCCTCAAAACCTGCAATGTGATCTTGGTGCTTGTTTAGAGATGCTAAGCTGATATCTTTAAGTGCAGTGGCTGAGTCTGTCTCCAGCAACAAACAAGTGAACACACTAAGGTAGAGAGTCAGAACTGAAAGAACTAACTTACCCATTTCACACAAATGAAGCCTTCAGGCTTCTGCTGTGACTGGTGAGGACTTTCTGGGCACCCACCAAAGTCCTGGTCATTCCTGTGTGGCCGGAACAGAAAATGAGTTGTGTGTTCTTTTCTGCAGTGAACTTGCAATTTGGGCACTTGTGTAGCAGGAGCCAAAGGAAGATTATTAATCTTTTTTTGTTTAAACCACTAATCAGTTTTGAGCTGCTTTTAGTCTTGGCCACTACTGATCTAGTTCACGTTTGAACTAGTGACCTCTATTTGAAAGTCACTTTGTCCTTTTAATAATTTTCTGAGTCAGTCTCTGTCCCTTCCTGGGAGTCTCTTTATCTATCCACTTGAAAAGGTTGTTCTTTTTCTGTGACAGACTAATCCCTGTTCTGTATGGCTATGCACAGTGCACTGAAGGAGAGCTGGGTAGTGCCCTCGCTCGCCTTAAGTCCTTGCCTCTTGTCTAATCTCACAGTTTGTAACTCACTTTTCAGTGGGTTTGTTACCTTAGACTTGAGGATTTAGGATGAACGGGGAGAAGGTGGTGGTGTGAGGGTCTCCTCCCCTGCAGTCCCTTGTTTCCAAATCTGTACCAAGTTTGTTCATGAGTTGGACCTTTCTCCAGACACTTGCTTCTACTAGGAATGTCTGCTTAATCACACTAGCTGACCTTAACAACGTAGTGTTGTCAATCCTTCATCATCTTGATTGAGCTCCAAGATTTGATCCCTTCTGCTTCTTTTCCTCTAACTCTTCCCCTTCTCTGGCTATCTCAGTGCTCTCCACTGTCTTTGCAAAGAATTACTGGGTGATAACTCAGAAGCAAGGTGATGTAAGCACTTTTAAACATAGAGATGGAGGATCATTGGGAAAGGTGAAAGGCATGTGAGCACAAAAGTAAATAAAATCAGACTTCAATCTTCTATTTTGATGTTCCAGGTGAAACCTCCATAGCTTTAAGATGTTCTGTGCCATGGAAGGTATTTAAGGGCAGGGTAAGATGCTCATGCCTTTCACACTTTTATTTCATTTGCTGGAAGTTGTATCCTCAGTATTGTCTAATGTAAGATGACAAGGGAAGGAGAGTCAAGCAAAGTGGTAAAACTTCAAATGACTTGACTAGGTCCACAAAGGACAGATTTGTCTTCCATTTCTGTCAATCCTGCATAGAAATGTTATTGGAAGGAGACTTGGTGCTAGCCCATCTTTGAATATGTACAGCTTTTTAATCATTATGGTGACTGTAATAAACCATTAACCAAGCAGGCATGGCCAGCATGTGCTCTGTGAGGAAGCTGAGCCAGGGCTGGAGGAATCTCCCTTCCCAGTTCTGTGATCTCCTTGAACTCTGCATTTCCGCTCCCCTAGGAAAGGGAGAAGAGAGCAAATAACATGTGACAGATGTTAGTCATGTCACTTAACGCAGGACTGGAAGGCACTTGGATATTAATGTAATGAGCACAGTATAAAGACCTGAATGGAGTGGACCTGACTTTCTAATTAAGCCTGTGGAGGTTCCAGTCCTGATTTCAGTTGTAATTTGCTACAGAAAATAGAAGGATGGTTTGACAAAGCAGGTGTGCACTGCTGTGGTCAGTTTTAACCATCATGCTTGTGGGTGTTCATTTCCCAGGCAGGTCAGTAGTCCTAGTGCTGCTTTCTTCAGAGTGGGAAATTAAAGGAAAGCCACAAATTGAGCTTCTTTGCTAAGGAAAACCTGAAGTGCTGTCTTCACCTTGCCTCTTTGCTGCTAGTTGTGGAACTGTGATATCCCATCCCAAGCAAACATTCCTGTGTCTTAGGATTCAGCAGGACTTCTTAGGTTCATTGCTAGTGTTTGTTTGCCTCTTGGCACCTTTTGGTTTAATACTGGGAGCTGTCTGGATTCCTTTGGCAGACAGCTGAGCAAGTTGTCCTTCTGTATGCTGGGATGCTGCTGGAGGCCCACAGGTTACCTCCAGTGTGCAGGGTGGTCCCCATCTGCCTGCTTTTGAGGGAGGTCCAGGACACCTGTTTGGGCAGCACTTGTAGGAAGAGCTGAAGGCATTTCCTTCATCCACTGTTGGTGAGCAGGCTGGGAGCCACAGATTCATACATCTACGTGGGCTTGAAACAGCCTCTGCTACAGGATATAACATGGGAAGGGATGGCTCTGAAGCTGCTGGCAGGTTTCTGTGGCTCCATCAATTGAATTGCCGTGGAAATTAAGAATATGGGCTTGTTTCTGCATATGTCACTCTTCTTCCAGTGATGAAAGCCCATGTATAATTGCTGTAATGCAGGAGAGAAGGCAGAGCTTTCTTTTCTGAAACCATTCACAATTGATATATAACCCTGAAGAAACAGAGGTTAAAGCACAGACCTGTTTCTGCTTTTGTACGTATGAATGTGCGTGCCTGCGTGGTGCCTTTCGGGCTTTGTGTGAGGGAGAACTCGGAGACATTTTGTGAGAAGCAGAGCATTGGTAATTGCATTCTGGTTAATCGTCGTCGAAGGATCATGATTGCTACAAGCTGCTGCTCTGTGGCTTCCGCCAGAGTTAATAATTCATTGCCGGACTGTGTCAAAGCGTGCTCTTAAGTCGGGTCCCTCCATGGGTTGCAGGCATCAGGAGGAGTCAGGGGAGGTGAAAGATGAGCTTGGTGTTTGACAGCCATTAACTCGCAGTGTTGGGTTAACTTCCTCATCCCGCGCTTCCCTGTTTGGGAATGCGGGGGGCGTGGGGATTGAGCTTCTGGTGATGTTGTGCTGAGAAAGTCAGTGGCTGGAAGAATGCTGAGATGAAGCTGTGGATATCAGTGACCATACGGTTCTGGTGTGTGGTTGAGAGGATTTTTGCCTGCCACGATGCTGGGGTGACAGCTTTATAAAGGAGCTGTTTTCCTCGGGAGCTGAGTCTCCACCGTGCAGTGCCCAACCTCCCTGGGAGAGCCCAGTTTTACCACCAAGGGCTGGCTTTGGTCGTGTCGCTGCTTGCAGTCATCTGCAAAAGGGATTGACATTCAGGGCTCGCATATGAAAAAAGGGGTTAGCATTCTGAATTAAAAATTAACACGTCCTCTGCATAATTACAGACTTGCAGTGCACACTAATGCTGTACAAAAGAGGGCTTTCCAGACAGAGTTTAATGGCCCAAAAGTGGAGCCATCACTTCTTTCCCCCTCCTCCTTTTAAATTAGCATTGGCATGTTTAAAACACTCCTCAAATTCTGCTGCAAAATAGCTGTTTGGCTTCCAGTTGTGTTTTGGGGGTTTTGTTGTTGGTTGGTTTGTTTTTTGTTTTTTTTAAAAAAGGTGATTATTCTTTTTAATGCTGAAGATGGAAAGTGGTTTGCATATTCATGGCACATTATAATTTTGAAAATAATCTCCTAGTAGATATTTAACAATGGCTTTGGGTAAATGGACACTTGTTGCGCTTTGTTTAAATGATTACATCTCAATTATGACTTGATGGTGAGAGCATGGGTAATACCCTCAGTTCTTTGTTAAAAAGGCTCTAATTAAAATCGGTTCCTGATCTCACCTCTTGGATAAATGTGGACGTGAGGTAGTTCAGTGACACTCTGTCAAATTGCCGAATGGAGTGCGAGATCCCCATTCATCCTGACAAATGACATCGTTAATTGGGGTGTGGATGGCAGGAACAGCACTGCCAGTCTTGGTGCTAATCCTCTCTGCTTAGCTGGGCTTCCACCACCTCTCCCCTGCTCGAATTCTGCCAGATTTGTCTCTTTTCCTTTTTATACTGGTCTCAGAAAGTGGCACTCCTCAGTGGGTGCTGACAGGGGTGTTCCCCTCCCTGTGCACTTACATCCTGCCTCTTGTTTGGTGCAAATTTAAAGCTGTGTTGAAACTTAGGTCTCCTTTGAGTGCTCTAATAAGTCAGCAACTCCCAGTCTGAGTGAGTTGGTGGTTTTTCCCCTGCAAGAGGATGGCTTTCTGTGATGATGATACTGAAGCTGGTCGCTTCCCAGTTCTAGCTTTAGCTTTGACTCTGGATAGCTCACATTCTCTTAGTCCAAGAGAGCTAGCCCTTTGCCACAGAGCCCCAGTTCCCTGCTAGGTAGCCCAGTAGCCTAACAATGCACTCTGCACTGTTTGCATGTATATATAAATATGAATTTGGAAGCGGTAGCCTGGATTTTCTTCCTATCCTCTTCACCACAACCAGCTTGAAATTGTCCCCTGAACCATCCGGCCCCTCTTCTCACACCACTCTGAGGGGAGGAGGTGAGTGTGCTGGAAACAGGAAGTGTGCTGGGTCTGCAGCCTTCCTTCCCCTTCTAGAGACCAGCGAGTCATTAGCACTGGATCATCCCCCTGTCAGCCTCGCAGGGAGAAAGGGAGCTAATGCTTCAAGGCACTCTCCAGACCCAGTATGACAGTGCAGTATTTGCTGCAGCCACAGTGCTGGGCTAAGCAGAGAAGAGGAGGTTTTTGGGAAAGAGCTGCCTATTGCTGTTTTAACTTGCTGCCAGCAATGGCTCTTACCTCTGCTTGCCGAAGATAGCGGGCATTGCAGTGGTAGGACTTCAGAAAGTAGCTAGGACAGGAGCAGATCCAGGAATGCTGTTTGTTTTCACCCCTGCCCAGTGCAAGATTATGGAAGAAAGGAATAGATATTACAGTAGGCTAACACATTTTATGGGTTTTTCTTGAATTTAGGGTAGGGGCGATAGCATCTTTGATTTAGGTAGTTATGGTGAAGGAATCTCCTTTGCTCCAGAGATGCAGCTATACCTCAGAGGGAAGGAGATCATTGTGAGCACCCTGAGAGGGAGCAATCCTGACACTCAGGAAATTATTTGTATTCCAGCAGCTTCTGCATGTTCTTTGCATTGTCATTCTCTTAGGGATATGAAGCTTCCTACTCAGAAGGAAAACTTTTATGTTTTTCCTTAGCCGTGGCCCAGCAGCCCTGAGCAGGAGTTTTCTCCCTTCTCCTCCCACAGTCACACTGGAGTGCAGAAGCGATTGATGCATGAGCTGACTGAACCCTCCACTAAATTGATTTGCAGTGAAACAGAGAGCAGCTCCGACATATTAGCTGGATTACCACTCAGAGCTGTTTACACTAACAGCCATTTGGGGTGAGTCATTCCTGCTCATATCCCTCAAAACTGTTGCTTTAGGGAATCTGTAGGGAAGGGGAGCCGGTGCTGTGCTGAGCCACACTGGGAAAGCTTTCCCTGCAATGTCGTGAGCTGGCAATGCGATATGTAAAACAAAATATATATATGACTGTGCTGATCTCTAGCGCGTAGTTCTGCAGTTGGGAGTAGCTTCTGCAGTAATGTTACATGGCCAGAAAATAACAGGGAATGTCTGTTGGTAAAAGCAGGATCTTTAAAGTTGTGGCTATCAGCTCCAGGGCACTAGCTCCTGAAATCCCTGACGAGGTTACAGCCTGTCCCAGAGCTGACTCCAGGGTCTCCCCAGGTACCATTACCTGGTTTAAGGTTCAGCTAGAAAGCCAAAGCTCTGTGTATCCTCCGTGCTGCTGGCTCCACACCACTAGCGGGTTGTGCAAACTGCAGGTAAACAGGGAGGAAGCCATCCAAAACTGAAGCAGTGTTTAAGGAGAGTGGCAAGGTACCGAGGCAAGCCCAGCTGCAGGGACACAAGGTGGGGATGCTCAGAGATGCAGGAGGAGTGCCAGAGTGAAATTATTCCTGAAAATGTGTACCCTTTCTCTCCTGAAAGTGACTGGGCTTGCTTTTGGGTGTAGCTGGTTGTGATCAATGGTTTTCCCTGCAATGCAACTGACTGCAGTTTTCCTCTAAGAACATCGGTGGATTTGGAGCTGCCTTCTCCTCCCACGAGACTCCTGGTATGAGAATTCAGGTACACTCAGCACAGTGTTAATTTGGTCACAAGCAGGGGCAGGTTGCTCCTTGCCATGGTTTGAGGAAAACCACCCTCAGGATCAAGTTTGCTCGTTTCAAAGCCAAAATACATTGTTTGAGAGAGCACTTGGTCACTCATGAAGCTCTGAATTATGCAAGGTGCCCAGTAAAGCCCTTGGGATAAGTGAGCCCAAGTCACAGAGCACCTCCTACAGACAACTCTTCATGGGAGTTGCTTCCAAACCAGAAAGCACAAGGTTAATTCAGAGACTCTGTTTTTCCATCTCTATAAAATAACCTGCACCATTTTTACTGGCACTTTGTGTCCAACCGATACCCCTGCAGTGTTGTTTTAATTAAAAGAGAAGTGGCAATAATGAATTGGTGGTACTGGTGGTGATTCTGCAGATCTGTCAATGCTAAGGCACAGCAAAATGCTCTCTTGGTGGCTCTCTGTGCTTCATTAAATTAAACGTAGACATCCCGAGCCTGCGTTTTCTTTGTATGTGTGTATTCACAAGTACAAGCTGGGCATTTGGGAAGCAGAATTGTTGAATTGTGAAATGCAGGACTGTTGCAGCAGGGCTGTCATTCTGAGATTGACAAAGAAACACCTTGGAATTTGGGGGTTGATGAGGAGCGGGAGCTGTGGGCTAAACTCGCTCAGGACCTGCGGAAGCAACCTCCCGATAGCGGCACATTCGCAGTGGGGAAACACTGCTTCACCCTCATATGCTTTACCTATTGGCAAATGCACTCCTTATTTCCTTGGAATCTTTTTTTATTTCTTTAAGATGGGGGTGGTCCATTTCTCGATTTTTCTCTGGCTTTTCTGCACTGTAATGATGGCACCATCACCTGACTGCTGGAATATACTGGCCTGACTTTAATCATCGGGTGACTGGCTCTTAGCATGGTTTCATCTCAGCTGTTTTACATCCCCCTCTTGTAATTGTACAATTGCTTCCAGCATTGTTTTTTCTATCGGGGACAATGAAAGGCACATGCTCATATTTTATGTGACCTGATACTTTCTACTCAGTGTTTAAGGTGGAGGTGAAGAAGTGGTACTTTGCAAAGAAAATCCTCTTTATTTGTAAGCAGCATATTTTCACCCCTCCTGTGCAATCATTTGTAAAACATTGCTATATATAAATAAATAGAAGTATATAAATATATATATATAAAAAAAACACATTTGTAAGTATCATATAGAGGAAGAAGTAGTGAAGCTAAGGCTGTGTGAATACCAGGGCTGCGTTTCTATAGTGCTGACAGTTTCATTGAAGTCTGTATGCTCACAATCAACATCCCTAAAGCCACAAAAAGAGCCGTTTAATGTAAATACTGTCTTTTTCCTGCTACATAAATAACCAACCCCAGCAAAACAATAGAGAATCAAAGCTCTCCTTTAAAGAACGTTGACACCAGTTAATATACAGTAAAATTATCTGCCTGTACAAGTTGTTTCCCCAGCTCTGCAGGGCTAAAATGGCAGAAGCTTTCCAGCGCTGTATAAGAATCAAACTACCATTTATTTCAGCCTCATGGTATGTGCAAATTCATGCAGCTCAGTTAAGGGAATAGCTTCACAACTGGTGTTACAATCTGTGGCTGGAGTGCTGCATCACAATGCAGCAAATGCATTTTCCACATTAACCAAACATGACAGCTGAAACGATTATTAACCATGCAATATGTCGGAAGTCATCAAAAATTCACATCAGAGTAATTGCAGTGGCTCAGGGAAAAAAAAAAAATAGTAGCATCTCTCTCCTCTTGCCTGCCTCCCGCCTCACCCCCTCCTAATTCTTACATGGTACAGTCCGTTAACAATAAAATATCCTTCTGTAACCTATAAACTGTTACTCCCATCAGTTACTGGTTTCAGACTGATGCTTTCCCTAGAATTTGAATAAAACACGACTGGAAAAAAAAATATCTATAGATGCTTTACAGGCAGTGGTGTTCAGCCATGGAAAGCAGCTGCTTTCTTATTGTCTTGCTGGACTCTTGACTGTCTCAGCCATTTCAGGACTTGCAGGTTTGATTTATATATTTTTTTATTTATTTTTATATTTTTTTAAAGCTGAGAAAACTTGAGCTTTAATACAGACAGAGCTGTGTAAGCCTAGATGCCAGGGAGCTGAAGCATGGCACTTACAGCCAGCGTTCACAGGTTTGTAACTCCTCAGTGCTGAGATCTACAGGTAGGAATTGTATATCTTTCAAAATATATCAAATGAAGGTGAAAAGCTTGCTTTGATCAAAGAGAGTTTTTCCTTCAGGTGTCTTCTGTGGCAGTTGTTCTTTGTGCTGTGGCTGCAGGTTGTTGAAATTTGTGGGTGAGTAATGAAAGAGAACAGGTGGGTCGTTGGGGAGAAATCTTCCTTTGGTGACAGAAAAGGGACCTGCAGGTCTGTGCCTTTACCTTGAGATTCTTCGCTAGAGCAGCTGTTGGGTGGGGCAGCCCAGCGCCTGCTTTGCCTTTCAGTTGTCTTGCCTTCTCAAAGCCCCTCTTGACATTGCTGACTTTGCTTTTCATTGCAACAGAAATATGGGAGCATAACTTTCAGAATGCCTTTATTCCTGCTTTCTCTTCCCTAGGCTCTGAAATGTCTACGGAAGTATCTTAACAACAAAAAAATAAAGGTGTTACTCGGTTATATGATTTTCCTCTTAGGTTTCATTGTCGTGCAAAGATATCAGTCCACTCTGTTTCCTATAGAGGCACTTATGATTTATTTAGAAGACACATTAAACTTTATTTTGAAGTAAGGATTTTGAATATGGGATGAAAATAAGATAGAGAATATTTCTTAATTTTCAGAGTAAACGAAAACAATTGGGGATTTGCTTTTTTTGTTACTTTCTTAAATGAGATGAAGTATATGTGCTTACTCAACTGGAGTTTACAGCCTAGACCCCACCTCTTTCAAGTGAACAGGAAAGGGGTTAAGCCAGTAAAATCATCGTAAAAGGAAGCAGTGGGGGAATTAACGTTTATATAAATGTAGAGGCCGTGACTGGGTGGGTGGCAGCTGATTTAATCCTCTCAGGTCCAGGGACTCGGAGGCTGCATGCAAACTGAAAGCTCTGCCTGCCTTTGGTTTGGGGACAGAATTATAGGGTGGGTTGCTTTTTTCTCCTTCCCTTTCATTTCTATTTCCCTATATGGAGAAAAGCAGGTTAATGAGATGTGTGGGCATCTAGGCTCTTGCAGCAGAGAATGACTTGTTTCCTTCAGGGCTCCCTATCCCAAATATTAAGGTGCCTCTGTGCCATCTTCTGCACTCTTCCTATGGTCAACTGAGCCACACTCAGTGGGGGAGACATGAGAACAGTGGCACAGCATGGCCAAAAAGTTGCCTCTTTTACCCAAGATTATACCTGTGCTAAGTGTGTGTGTGGGGTCTTGCCACAAAAGCAGCTCGGCAAGAAATGAAGACAATGAAATGTGTGGTTTGCATGTGTGAAAAGATGGAGGAGGCATCTCGGCTGACCCTGTATGGGCGACGGCTCTGCTCTCCTCACCGATGGTAGTGTGGCAAATTATCTTCCTTTGTCTGAAGCGGGTGGGAGACACTAGTTCAACTAAGCTCCATAAAATAATGTATTGAGAAAAAATGTTGGAGGCACCGTAATTAATAATTAGCTGTAGGTGTCTCAGAGCAGGGTCTGCTGTGATATCTGTTGGCAGCATCTGGACTTGACATTTCATTTACATGAAAGTCCGAAGGCTTCTGTGCCGTGTTAATGCAAGGCGCAAATAAAGGCACGGGCTGCTCGAGACTTCCTTCAAGGGTGGAGTACAGCTGGGGGAGGAAAATGGAAACCTTTTGTCTCTGGTGTGTCCTCACCACACTGGTCTCCTGCCTGAAGTCTGGAAAGTTTAAACCTCAGGTTTCTTACATGATCGGAGGAAATAAGCTGGGAAAGGATAAAGTGTTAGTTATAACATGTCATTCGTTGCAGCATAGAATTTTCATACGTGTCTTTCTCTCCGACCTTTGTAGTGTCTTAATGTTTTTCAATGTAAGTTATGTAATTATAGCAGGCATCTTCCAGACTGCTGTTTTTTATTTTAATGATCTGTAATTAATAATTCATAGGCAATTTAAATAATTAACTTTGTGAAATGTATCGGTAATCTAATAAGGAAACACCATTTTGAAAGACCATGGCATGTTTAAATTGAGGATTTAAAGATCTCATGGCATGTGTGAACTCCAAATTTCTTGCTTTCACTGTCAGTAAAATATTTATATTTATTCCCAGGGATGCAATGCCATATTAAAAAATACCTACTAGGCAAATAAAGTAGCTCAAATTTACTTACAATTATTTAGGAAAAATGTACTGGCTAATTGGGGCTTTTTTCTGACTTAGGTGGATGATTTTGCCAAATCATTTGTTATTTAAGAGAACTGAACTTCAAATTTCTCATTTTCTTGAAATTCTAGTGTGTATTTAAAAAAGCTTATATTCTTCACACTGCAGTGCATGTAATCTTGGCTCTTTCTTTGTAGTATTAGCCAGCTACTAGCAACAAAATAAAGTAGATTTAACTTTGGGAAGGTTTTATTTCTCCATGTGTTTTTTTTCTGAGAGGCTTCAAGTCGTGGTAGAAATTATGGGGAATCCCATTGAGGTGCAGCACTGAGGAACCACCTATTCCAGGGTTTGGGATTTGCATCCCACTTCAACTTGGTTCACAGCACTGACAGGGTTTTGATGTCTCTGAACCAGGCGTTGTCCCTTGGAGCACTTGCTGCGTGCATCGCTCTGCGTCTGAGATGCACAGGGGGGCTGAGGGATTTCTGCTTGCCTTTTTTTTTTTTCACTGAAGCAGAAAAAGAAGTAGTGCTCCTGAGGAATGGTCAGGAAGGTGGTACATGGGCTTTCAGCTGCGGGATGGGAGCACGGCAGCCAAAATCCTTCTGCTCGAGTCAGCCCCAGAACAGAGGAACGTTGGGCTCTGTGCTGCCAGGCTCGCTATGTGCACCCCGAGGAGGTAAAGAGAACCCATTTCTTTCATTACTGCTTTTTTATGTACAGTTTCAGACTAATTTGAAGGCATTTAACTGGTTTTATGCATCTGAAATTGTGAAGGGAGGGATGTGCAAATACTAATAATGGTTTTGCTTTCAAAAAAGCCTGAGAACATCTGTTTCTCACAAACAGCAAGGTTACGTGCTCCCAGCCAGCAGGCAGAAGGATAAGGGGTGGGGAGACCAAGAATTGCTCTAAGATTTGCAGAAGTGGGTCAGAGGAGACTGGGTGCCCATGACTAGCAGGTTTGCTTAATCATTTGCCTTCCTTGATGGTGTTCCATCAGAAATGTGCCATTTCAGGCTGGGAAATACTTCCTCGACTTAGGGATGGCAGTTTGGCTTTCGGATGCAATCCTGAGATGAATTTTCTACCGTCAGGTTAGGTGGGTTATTGTATCTGCCTGTATGTTGATGCTAATGGACAGTTAGCCCAGTGACAACCACTGCAAGCTCATCAGTGTGCCTCCTTTCTGCCTTTTCCAACTACTCCCTTCTTAGCTAGTATTTCCTGTGGTGGAGAAGCCTGTCCTCCCGTAACAGGGCTGGACACTCCTCTTTCCTCATCTTTATCAATTTTTTGTGTGGCACTGACATTTCCAGTGGCTGGTTTCTCAGCTTCCACCATCTCAGGAGACTCCTCGCCATCTCTCAGCATGGTAAATTGAGGTGTGGTCTGGCAGCCGTGTCCCTCGTCCCTGCCCCTGCTGTGCAAGGACGTGCCACAGGCACAAATTCAGGTTTTTTTGTCCCTGGGTTATCTGAGCCTGAGCTCCCTCTTAGAGGGGGAAGGACACGCATCTACTTGGTGAGGAAATGTGGAGTAGCCACATTGCTAAAATGGCAGCGAAAGAAAGAAGAAAATGGCGTCATCAGTGAAATTAGTTTCAATGGCTCGATTTGAGGGCGCCCTGCCTGGTGCGAGGATGTTTTCAGCAAGAGGTATTGCATTACAGGTTTGATTATGACTAGAATATGAATATTTAAAATTATTAACATCTGTAGTTTTTTCTTGGTATTGCCTCAAAAAGTGTGATACCAGAGAAGCGGGTGTATTAGCTTGTTCCAGTGGATGATCAGGAATGATCTTTGTTTGCATGCTGTAAATATTTTTAATATAGGGTTGCATTGTGGATCTCGAAGCTGTTGGAATGACCTCTCAATTTATTTGAACTCCAGAAAAAGAGCCAAAGCTTGGAGTATTGCTTTGATTGTGAATCTCGATGCATGTTTGATTTTTTTGCAGGCTTGTGGTTTTTCATTGGGATGCTAATACAAGGACATTTGTAGCACGGGGAGAGACCGTAGCCATGCATCATGGTACTGAGCAAAGCCCCACACCAAGATCATCCCTCTGCCTTTAAAGATCTCGAGGGATACCGGATAGCTGAGTACTTGGGAACTTGACAAAGGAGCTCAGATTTCAGATGGTGTGGTTAATTGGCTCTGTGCTGATGGTGAAACACAAAGGAGGTGGGCTTGTCATGGGTCCTGCTGCTGGTCCTGCTGGCCTGATCTGTGCCAAGAGCTTCCCTCACTCAAGAAGCCGTATTCCAAGGGAGATGATGCTGCATTTAATTACCTCTGTGACATTTTGGGTTCTTTATCTTTATTATGACAGACAGAAACACTGTCTGAGATGATTTTGGGTGTGATGTACCAGAGTTAGCGGGCTGAACAAGCTCCTTCTGGTGACTCTTGAGTAACAATTCCTACTGCCATACTTGGCTGGCAAGAGTCTGTCCTCCTCCTTTCTCTAGTTCAGATATTTTTGTCAAGGTTTTTCTTCCTTCTCTGCATGACCTCTAAGCAGGTCAAGACTTAGCAAAGACTTTGTTTTGTTAGTACAGATTTTCTTGGTGCTTTGTAGGACCTGGGATTCTTGTTGAACCGCTCCCAGTTGCATCGTAGGGAGGAAAAAAAATGAAGAGGAAAAGAGAATCACTGGAGAAGGTAGCACAGTTACTTACACAATTTTTGTTGCATTAACAATTGCTGTCAAAAATGATCTGTGCAGTGGAGGCTGATAATTCTGCAGAGAACCTCATTCTGAGCAATTTCACTGTAAAATTTTAGATTGAAGAAGGTATTATCTTAGTTTTATGCCATTAAAGTATTGGACTTTGGGGGGGGAAAAAAAAACAAACAGTAAACCCACTTCTAACAGCGTTCCCATACACTCTGCAGCCCAACATGACATGGCAAAGATTTTCAGAGCCTGAGAATGAGAGACTAATCTGTGTAATTGAAGTTATTTTGGTTTCCCTCTGAAGGGGAAAGACAGAACAAATACTATGGATAATTACTAATATTTTAATAATTAGCTACAGTGTACAAGTAATACATAAATTACATATATTGTGATGGTTGATATATTTTGGTGTTTTTTAGAACTGAGTGTCCTACTTGACTCAATCTAATCACTATGTTTGGGTTTGAATCTTGCAAATTTCTCTGTATTTCATAAAATCTTAATATGTGTAGGAGCACTACAGTGGATTTCCATGTTACGTGAGGAGTTCAGCCACTTGTAAGTACAATTTTAAGTGAAATTTTGAGATCTCATAGTGCACAAAAGCCCGAACTCGCTGAGCATCCCCTGTTGAATTAGAAGAAGCTAAAATTGAGCGGAGTCATGCTCATGCCAGCAGCAGCGATCTTGGTTTCTCTGTGGAACAAGCAGTGCCATGTAGCAGAGAGCTCACTCTGGGGGCCTGGCACAATATTCCAGCAGGAAATGTGAGCAGTGGTGGTGTTCTAGACGTTTCCAGTGTGACAAAGCTGTGTTCCCTCTATATTTCATGGTGAGCATTGCTTATATTCCCTGCAAACATCTTGCGCTCTCCTTGATGGCCACGCACTGCAGATGCAATCTAGAGGACTGCAGTTGGGTGCGGGCAATGATGGTGCCTCTCCGAGCTGGGAGGTGCTTTGATATTCACTGATGGTTTGATATCAGCCTTTTGTGCTTAAGAGCTGGTCTCCTGGCTGAAGCAGGAGCTAAGAGGTCTTTGCATTTCTTCCCTTGAAGCCTGTGTGTCTAAGGAGCACGTTTCCAATCTCCACTTGCCAGACCCAAGCGGTCCCAGCAAGAGTCAAAGAGTGTGCACCATCTGCCCCTGCTTCTGTTAGAGCTGCTCTGTCACTCCTGAGCAGCGCTTCCTTTGGCAGTTTGAGTTGTTCCTGTCATGGCTAGAAGGAATAATGATATTTACCCAACACAGCAAAATCCAGTGTTCCTGGATATGCTCTGAAGATTACTGTGAGATCTGCAGGAGTTTCACGGACAAAACACGCTAAAAATACTAAAATAATCCCAAACCCCATACTAATTCCTTGCATTGCTGGCACTCACCTGCGGCAGAAAGCGCTTTGTCAATATTTGCCTGGGGCTGGCTCTGCAACACAGGTTAAAGCTGGATCCAAATCGGAGCACTCTGGCATGCCAGTGGTGGGGCAGGAAAGCCTTGCTCCTGCCCCCGAATGTGTCTTCAGGGAAGGTTGCCACTGTGCACCTTCTGCAGCATGCAACCTGTCAAAGGCGGCTTGTGGGCAGATGCTGGTGTCCCTTCTGGGTTCTGCAGTGGGTGCTGCTGCCTGCTAAGCATGCATAGCCAGCCCACACAGGCTCTGGCATGGTGGGCATCACCTCTTGGTGCCACCAGTGAGGTCCCTGTTGCTGCTCCTCCATCACGAAAGGAGGCAATATTGCAGCTCTGCAAAACTGGATAAGTGAAATAATCTTTAAAATGGTTGTTTGCTGCACAGTAGAGCAGAGATTAGGCCGGGGTTTGTATTGTTTAAGGACTTGCTGCCACTGAAATGCTGTCTGCTTACAGGGTGGGGAATAGCTCTCCTACCTTGGTTTTCAAACCAATTGAACATGAGTGTTGGCTACAAGTGGGAAGCACAGCCACAGTGGCTGGAGGTCCCTGGGAAGGCAAATAGCAGAGCAGCAGCTCTTCCCCAAGCCTGATGTTCATCTGGGTTAACACTTTTTTGTGCCATAGCTATTAGTCTGTGTGGTTTTTCCTCTAAGCTTCAACATGGCTGTTGCTTTGACAGTCTCTGATTGTATAATCATAGAATGGTTTGGGTTGGAAGGGACTTTTAAAGGTCATCTAGTCCTTGTCAGACCTTCCTTTTCAGTGGACCTTTGTGCCTGTGTACAGTGATTCATTCCTGGTGTCTCCTGCAGCTTTGAAATGATGCAGACTGGTAATTCAACCCTTCCTTGGGTCCTCTTCCTCTCTGAGGATCTCTGCACTTGGACCCTCAGTCTGCTTTGTCCCTGTTGCAGTTTTGCCATCCAAAGTCCTCTGAGGAGAGAGCTCATAAGAGCTCTTAGCTTATTTCATTTAGTAGCTGATCTTTGGGCAGCTGCTTGCACAGGCCAAGGTACACAGTAAAGCTGCTTATCTGCACATTTTTAGCAAAAACTGATGTTTTCTGCAATGCAAATCTTAGGAGACCTACAGAAGCTTCTGAGAGATGCTGGTTTGATGCACACAAGAGAGTCTGAAGAAAGAACAATATTGCTTATGCTACACCGATACATCCCCATCCTCAGGACTCCATCAGTTGGCCAGACCATTGCTTATGGGTCCATTGCCCTGTTTAAAGCCAGCCAGCATTGATGTCAGCATAAACAATAATTTGGGTTAAAAAAAGCACAGTAATGTATAGGATGATCTTTTATTGTGGAAGTGGCTTCCAGAGTTGTGTTTCTAGAGAGAACATGCCCAGGAGGGCTGTGTCAGGGTGCAGCACCCCAGAAGCATGCCCAGACATGTACATTTGCAGTAGGATTGTAGTTAGCAAATCACTTCTTAAAATTGCTAGTAGAGATAATAATCAGGTGCTTCACCTGGAGCTACAGTTCTCAAACCATTGCCAAAGTGTGATTTTCGTTAACCGTACAATCATCATCCCTCCTGGTCCTTTGCAGGACTCACTGGATCTACTGGAAAGCCAGCATTTGAAAATATTTTAATCAAAGAACCTTGAAATGGCCCCAGATTGTTCATTTCATTTTCTCCTTTCTTCCCCTGCCAGTGCAGAAGTGAGCACTGCTGTCAACGTCCAAGACCCCAGTTATACTATTTGGCAACATCCACCTTCTCTTGACAGCTTGAATACTAAGATCAAGTATTAAAAGTGTGGCCTGGCTGATGGAAGTAATTAAGAGACTTCTATCATCCAGGAGAGAGTTTACTAACCTCGTTTACTGCAGTAAATGGGAGAGACTTTAAATCTCCTGTCAGAAAGAGCCCATCAATGCATGCATGCCCTTTTGCACTAATAATGAGTGAGTTACTGGAATGCTTTCTTGCTGGAATTCAGGCTGGAGTGAGGCAGGTGCTGGTTCCTGTCACATCAGCCTGTGTCAGGCAGTAGTTATCCAAGCTGAGAAATGACAGTGGAGGAAGAAGGAAGCTTGGTGAGAACACAGAAACAGCCTCCAAGGGTCCTGCCCCTCCACTGGTGGGGCTGCTTCTACAAACCATCCTCAAGCGAGGCACAGTGTAGAAAACATTCAGCAGCGAGTGCTGCAGAGAACCTGTGATGGAGCAAAGTTATGCTGCTTCCCTTCCAAACGAGACACAGGAAGAATGTGTAGGAGTCCCACAGTAACAGAGAGGAAAATGAAATGCTGCTTACTAAAGCTCCAGGAGCTTTCTGTGTAAACCTGCCTCAGGGAAATAAGGTAAACTTTTCATTTTCTGGCAAAATTCAGGCTACATTGGGATGCATCCCTGCAATGGCAGAGCTTGTGCACTGAGAGCTACAAGGTGAGGGTTTCACCTCCAAGATTTTAGTGATGCTTTTATGAGTTCTTCCTATCTTTGCCATCTGCTGCTGTGAAATAGCCCTTTGTCTCCTAACAACCTCTGTTCTCCTGCTCCTCTCTTCAGGTACTGAATCCAAAGCAATGCCTCGTTGCTTGTTGTATGATCAGTCGCATCTCCCCTGAGAGGGCAGCTCCTGTACAGGCCATGTAGTCCTGGTGCGTGCTGAGTGTTGTACCATCCTTGTCGTGGTCTGCAGGAATTCCTGGCAAAGTCAGACCTTGCCCCTGGGGCTGCAGAAAAGCTTTTAGGGCAAATAGAACTTGGTGAGTGCATCCAGCATGCTTCAAGGTCTGGGCTTAAGAGAAATTTGAACCCTTAAAACTGTTGTGGGGCCTGGGATTTCTGAGGATCAGAATTCTCTAACCTAAATCACAGAATCTCAGCATGGTGTGGGGGTTGGAAGGGCCCTCTCGAGATCATCTTGCCCAACCCCCCTGCTCCAACAGGGTCACCCGGAGCAGGGTGCCCAGAATTGTGTCCAGGCAGGTCTCCACAACCTCTCTGGGCAGCCTGGACCAGGCTCTGCCACCCTCAGAAAATAAGTTTATCCTCCTGTTCAGATAGAACCTCTTAGGTTTCAGTTTGTGCCCATTGCTCCTTGTTCTGTCACTGGGCACCACTGACAAGAGTCAGCACATCTCTCCATCTTTCTGCCCATCCTTGGTCTAGATAGCTCTGCTTTTTCTTCTAACAGGTGGGCATTTGTGTGCATTTTTAGACATCTGTGTAATCCCAATGTCCAGGGACCAAAGCATCGTGCACCACTAGGTGGCAATCCAATAAATCCAGGAATAAACACTGTTAGAGCAGCTGGGCACTCCTCATTTCCTTAACATGTGAACTTCTGGCCATCAAGGCCTAGATTGATAACCCTAGGAGCTCTTGTTTGGCTTAACTAAGCAGAAGCCATCTTGTGAATAGGAGCCCCGGCACCGGCTAGTGAAACTCCCTCTTCTGAGGCTTAACAATTAGCCTGTAATTAACTGAAGCAGCAATTGTCATGCTACAGTCATAATGTTTAGCACAAGGCATAGGGCAACCTCTTTAAAATGTACCTCTCCTCAGTGAGGCATTACAGATATTATTTGGAACGCGTGAGGATTTTCATTTGGTAAAGGAGTAGTTTGAGATTGAGAAAGACAATTATCAATCCCCTAATTGGCATTCGGTGTCATGTAATCCCTTCAACAGACCCGGTGAACTCTCTGGGAGCTGAAATGTTTCATTAAGAAAGATACTCAGCCTGGATTTACTGACTTTAAGGGAAGTTCATGTTTGAACTTCAATTACTCTGCCAATTACCAGCATAGCTGTGCACCTTTCTAGGCAGGTGCCTGCTCAGCTCAGGGCACGCAGTCCTCCAAGGAGAGAAATGAGGACCGAGGGCACTAAAGTAGGACTTGTATCTCTCAGGGCTTCCAGGAGCCCAGCGCTCACAAAGCAAGCAGGGAGCCAGGGCCCCCAGGACCTTTGTGAGCTGCAGTGCCTGGCTCAGCATGCTCAGCACCTCCCATCACATCCAGATAGCTGTAGGTCTGTGTCTTGGAGACAGTGGGCTTTTCTTGCCTGTAAAATCAGCAGTGTTGTTAGGGTATGGCAAATGCAGAGCGCTCGCTGCAGCATTGCACCCCTGCCATCAGAAACGGGGCTGTGTCTGCTCCTGGGTTGGGGTGTGCTTTGAAGATCTAGAAGCTCTGCTTGTTCTAATTCCAGATAAATTTTCTCTGATTTAGGTTGGAGATGAGGAAATAAAATGGAACTTGTTGCCCTCCCAAAGTCCTTCCACTCACACAGGTGTGGACAAAGCCACATCTCCATCCCTCCCCACCTACCCTGCATGGATCCGTGACCAGGTCTTGGCTTGGTGGGGTGACTGTGGCAGTCCTTGCCTTGAGAACAGCTGCTGGAATAGTTGGTCCCCAGACATGGGCAAGGATCTGGATTTAGCTTCCCTTTTCCAGACTGTAACTGTGCTTTCTCCGTAGGCTTTGTCTAAAAATAAAGCGAGAGGTGGCAGGTGAGGAAATGAGGAATTGGCTGCACTGAAGTGGCCGCTCTCCTCCGCAGGTGAGGCAGGGGCTCTTTCTGGGGGAACCAGGTCTCACCTCTGTCTCGGAGGGTGGCAATTGGTTCTGTCTGGTGCACAGAAGAGGGGTCACATTCCCATTTCTAGCTGAAGGAGGTCACAGGCTGTCCCATGCCTCAAATGCTTGTTCTA
This sequence comes from Brachypteracias leptosomus, assembly GCA_013401335.1. Taxonomy (NCBI): domain Eukaryota; kingdom Metazoa; phylum Chordata; class Aves; order Coraciiformes; family Brachypteraciidae; genus Brachypteracias; species Brachypteracias leptosomus. The sequence continues at coordinate 93,987 of VYZX01019471.1, forward strand.
CATACTGCAGAAGGAGTGGCTGCAATGCCCTTCATTGCACATGGTGGTGCTGGGCAGCAGGAAGGTAGCCGGCGCACCTATGCGACAGTTTTCTTCACTTTGGGTAAATTTCAGACCCTCCTAAGTAGCAATCTGTGATACCTGTGGTTGCCTGTAGTGCTGCTGCAGGATTGTTTCAAAGACCCACAGTAAATATAATTTCCCAAAGGTCCAAACCCCTCTGACAGCAAGTTTCTGTCGTGCTGCGGGATTCATGCTCCTCTGGAGGTGCTGAGCTCTGCCTGGGTCGGATGGATCCATACTGATGTCAGGTTATTGAGGCTGGAACCATTTATTTGCAGGAAGATGGAGGGCACAAAACCCTCCCAATTCCTGACAGATTCAGCCAGATGCTGCTCCAGTTGTGTATCCTTCCTGTAAAAGCACAAAACACTGAATTCCCTCTCCCTGGGTATGTCAGTGGCTCTTAATTTTAGAGCCATGGAGTGAGCATACAGACCCTTAAGATATTACGCTTAATGGAGTTGCTAATGTTATGGTTGATTACTTCAGGGGAGACAAAGGCTTTTTTCCTTTGTTATGATTTGAATAATGATTAGACTGAAGTCTAAGGAGTACAAATCAACTTGGGCTTGTTTAATTGGTGATCTAACAGTGGAAATGCAAAATAAAGATATTCAAGTAAAGGTGTAAAAACATTTCTTGATTGTTGTCTGGGTGTGTCACTGCAGTTTACCTCACGGGTATTTGTTTAAAATTCAAAATATTGTATGTTTCCTACCACGGGTCACAAAAGTAACCTTGGGGATAAGGAGCTAACGACTCCTCTGAATCAGTCTGTTCACGTGCACCCGACCTCTCTGAGGTTTACTGAAATGCTGAAAATTAAAAATACTATTTCTTATGTATTTTATTCTACCCACTCCAGCTGCATGCATGGAGAGGCTGTGCAATAAACTTTTTCCTATGTGCTTTCCAACTCTTTAGTTATTTCCATCTTCCCTCAACTGACTATTTTTAAGGCTCTTTTTCACAGTTCCTATCGGGCCTCTGAGAGCTGTGCTCCTGCCTAAAGCTCCCAAGTCAAAACCTTTATTTATTAATTTTAACATACTCAAGTCCAACAATCTTATCTTGGCTTATCACTCCCAGCAGCTTTCAGCCGAGCTCCCTCAAATGGAGAGCAAGGGGAAGCAGTTGCTGGGCCACAGAGATAAAAGAGAATAGAAGCAGGACATTTTGCTAGGATTTAATGCATATTAAACCAGGAGATTAATGCATTTTTCATTTTCACCTTGCTCTGTACAGGCATCTTACTGTACCTCTGGTGAAGGAAAGCGACCTTTGCACTTCTCAGGAGTGGACTGGGGAGAGAATTCAGAGTACTACAATGTATATTTGCTGTTAGTGCAAGGCTGAATTTTGGACTGAAGCTCTGATTCTCTGTTTCTCCTTTTCTGCAGGGATTCCTGAAGAATGAAAAAGATAATGCATTGCTGTCGGCCATTGAAGAGTCTAGGAAGAGGGTGAGTTGTAAGCAAGCATCATTTTTTTCCTTTCAGAAAAGAAAGGGGATATCCTTAAGGAATTAATAAATCAGATATTTAATTAAACCAGTGGAATTTACAAGGACTGTATAAAGAATATAGAATAATTAGACATTAGGAAATACTTGCTTAGAATTTCCAGAAGAAATACTTGTCAGTTGTATTTTGGCTTCTGTATTCTGCAGGATCAGGAGGCTCACAGTGTTAAATCTGTTTGAACAGAAGCTGTTTGTAAGGCTCAGCACACTCACCCCAACCCTCTCCACACAGATGCTGCCTTTTCTAGAAGTGATAATCCTGAGGACAAGGGGTTTATTTCCTTTTGGACTCTGAGAAATGCCTTGTGCACTGAATTCCCGTGCAGTGATGACACTCTGTGTGTTTATCATAGCTGTTTCTCCAGGTGACAGGAGTTGTTGAAGTACCTATGGCCATATTCAGGCCTGTGCAGGGTTGGCTGAGTCCAGTTTTCTTCCCTTTCAAGGGATTCATCCTTAATCTGTAAAAAAAAAAGTCAGTGTTAGCCTTGCCCTGTTCATCTCCTGACTGTTCAAGCAGGTAGTTGTCGAGGATTTTCTGATGTGAAATTAATCTGATCCTGTTTCTAAATCTCTTACAGCTGTCATGCTCTGGGGCAATGATTTCCACCATTGAATTGTTGTTTGTCTTAAAACTACTCTTTGGAAATATCATTGTGTGCTCCCTAGTGCTTATGTTAACAGTTGTTTCCCTCCATCTACACTGGGGGTATCAGGTTTAGAAACGAGCCTGTGTTTCTTTCAAATGATAAGAAATAGTACTTAAGTATTGTTAAATTATTTTAATTTTCTGTAGTTATACTGTAATTACTGGATCATATTTAAAATCCTTGTTGGAATGATTATATCGAAAGTAAGGCTAAGACCTATATTCTGCCATGAAAGCATAAAGTGAATTTCTATAGTAAACCAAAGACATACCAATCTTATGCTCTAGTTGCATGCATGCACCACAATTAAATGTTTGCCAAATGTCACTGCATCTTATCAATTCATTTATACTGGGGAATGTTTTGCTCCTTAATTGGCAATATTTGAACAGTGGGCTGTAATGAGATGAGAAATTTACTCAGCCAACCAAGACATTTAGTTCCGTACATTACAACACAAAGCTGTGGGGAAGACAGAAGGGTGGGAAAGGAAAGAAGTGGGACATCAATATAGCTTATTTTCTATTTAGAATTAGAGGAAATATTCTTATTTCCTGTCCTAGTATACTCAAAGCTGCTACTTAGCATCACTCCAACAATAATAAGATAGCGAAGCATCTTCTCTGTCCTAATGGTATTGATAAAATAAGGAATAATGAAGGAAAAGCTATTTCCTTCCATGAGTTCTCCAACTGGATCTGAAGACAATGTAGCACATCAGCTGTTTTAAAGGTAAAAGGCTGTTTTTTTATTGGGATATGATGTTGCTGCGTGCTTTCCTGAGTTACATTCCTGATGAGAGAGACTTTCTGACTCTTTGGCACTGGTTTAATTTCCTGAATACTTTTATCCTATTGCCCATTTGAAAGAAAAAGATACTGATAAACCTGAAATTAAAATACAGGCAATAAGGACCCATCTCCATTAGGAATGCAGTAAATCAAACCTTTGCGGCCTCCAGGGCAGTGAGAAACCAGTTGCTGTTAGAAAAGTTAGTCTCAACGAGCCACACAGATCAGTCGTGACCTGGATATCGTATGCATGCTGTGAAATTAAAGAAGTAAGCCCATCCGTCTCCAGCCTTCTAAGTTGTGTGTGTGGTGCAGTACCAGGAAAGAGACAGATTCACTCTTTTCCCAGCTGGGGTTAAGTGAGAGTTGCCTTAATTTCACACACACCTATTTCTGAATCCCCTCGTACCTGAACAGGAAGCCTGTTAAAATAACTCATCATTAGCTCTTGAGGGCTGACCTGGTTGATTTATCTAGTTGCAACTTTCCGTTGCTTTTTTGAGCTGGTTTATTAGCAGAGCTAAGCTCTTTGGTGTTTCTCTCCATTCCTTACCTCTTGTTCTTTTTCACCCACAGACTTTTGCTGGTTTATTAGCAGAGCTAAGCTCTTTGGTGTTTCTCTCCATTCCTTACCTCTTGTTCTTTTTCACCCACAGACTTTTGCTATGGCTGAGGAGTATCACCGAGAATCGATGCTGGTTGAATGGGAGCAGGTCAAACAAAGGATTCTTCACACTCTGCTTGCATCAGGGGAAGATGCTCTTGATTTCACCCAGGAAAATGAGGTAACTCTGTCTCCCTAAGCACTGCATAGTCACACACGGCATGTGCACAACTGGCACTCAGGCACTGCTGGAACTACAACTGTGTGAAAAGGAGAAATATCACATTGGTGTTTGATTCCAGAACGTCTGGGACTAGCAGAATGCATTGTCTAGCAAAATATCAAACCTTTATGATTGTTTTTATTGACTGATGGGTATAGGCTCCTGTTGTGGAAGCCGTTTTAAGCCACACCTGCGCAACCTGGAAACCTAGTCACACTAACATGTATTAGGTCAATACACCCCGGGGACAGAAAACACATTGGGTTCAGCCTCACCTTCAGGAAACCTTTGCAAATCTAATGACACCAGACAATTTTTCAGGTGCAGCTTGTGCTTGCTCATAGGTCTTGGAGCATCTCTTTCCCATTTTGCTGTGTGCTAGCCAGTATTTATGGCTCTTATTAGCCTGATGAAGTCTCTCAGGTTTCTTACCAAAACCAAATGAATATTAAACAAAACCAAAAGGAGTATGTTTCCCTTTTTACCTTGCTGTGTCATGCAACACGGATTAAAGTTTTTGGTGCTGCTAAGACCTCTAGTGTTCAGCAATTCCAGGTCAATCCAGTAGCAACCAAATTCTTTGGGCAAGACTGAGCCGTGTTTAACATGAGAAGGTAGGTGTTGACTAGCAACTTGAAATATTCCTTAGCTTCTGTTATCAACTTTACAGTTCATTCTCTTAAAGAAAATGCTGCAGTTACATGAGTAAAGCACAGTTTCGTGCAGAGTTGTGGGAACTCCACCCCTCTGAGCTGGAGACATCAGCTGAGATCCCTGGAGCACAAAGTTACATCACAGCCCCTGCACAATGCTCCAGGAAAACTGTAACCTTGAGAAGAGAGGCTGGAAGCAGTGAGGGAATGCAAGTTGCTGTGCTTTCAGGCAAGAAAACAGGCCCAGGTTTTTTATAGCCATGTTCCCCACCCCCCCTTTAAAAAAAAATTTAAAAATTCTTGTTCATTGGAATGACTTAGAGCTGCAAAGTACATTAAAAGAAAAAAAGTTCTTGGTGTTAATGGGGTATGACCTGTATAGGGATTTGGAAATAATTAAAGTTGTTAATGAAACGTCCCTTTCTGATTACAGTTCTTTTAAATATAGGTTAATCCCAGTTAGCATACATCTTTTTATAGAGGCTGTCTTCCCCAGAAAGTTTTACTGATACTTCTCAGAAGGTTCTCCAGCTTTCCAATATTAGAAATACTAAATAATGCAGACTGGAGTCATTTTAAACTAGGGACACCTATCCCATTATTTTAGGATATCAGCCTGAAGACTTGGCAGCTCTTCTGATAGCTTCTAACATCTGTTTTGTGCACGAATTACTGGTGTGAGATTTTCCTTTCAAAGTGTGGATATTAACTGCTAGGAGAAACAATAAAATCACATACTCTGTAAAGGTAAAACCCCTTTTCTGATGTTTTGGTGTCAAACGGTCACTACCCCCAGTGCAACACACTTGAGATGCCAAGCATGGGATTGGTGGGAGGGAGGAGAGGAAAAAAACCCACCTCTACTGTTTTTCATGAATGACTCAATATACAGTATCGCTCAGTAATGTTCCATTCTCTGTTTCAAAGCGCTTGGAGTATCAGGATGTCATTTCAAGAGCATTTAAAATCCTTGATATATTCTAGTCTTAGCCTCAAGAAGTCAAAGGTCTGAGAGGTTTGAAGTGCATCTACTGTGTTAAAAGCCTGTTATCTAACCTCCCCACAGCAGGTTGTTCTTCTAAAGCCTTGTTCCAGTCAAATAAGTTTTTTGTGTGTGTGTGACACAAACAGACACAGCCTGTAGAATATAGTAGAGGTTTAATTGATATCCTCTGGAGATGGAGAATCAATGGAAAAGGCACAGATCCAAACGCAGCAGGGGGCCTGTCTGCCTGTGAGCCAATTCTCAAGCTTTGGGCAAGCTAATTTGGGCAGAGTGAAATACCAACATATTATTCATGAAAATAAGACCAATTAACAGGCAAAGCTCATGATTCAAAGAACTGAGCACAGGACTTGCCATTAGGGTTTTCTGCTCCCCCTTGTCCTCCAGCCTGGCCTTCTTCCCAAAAGGGAAAACCAGAGCTAATAAAAAAAGGGAAAAAGGAGGAAGGCCTGAGTGGTGGTTTCAAGGCATCAAACACCTGTTCTCTCAAGGTGTTTGCTCCAAGTCTTGTCCCACTAGGTGCCAAGATGTTTCTTTTGTCTTTCCATTCCTGGTTTTTCTCTCCCACCACTGCCCCAAGCTCTTCCAGTGACAGAGACACTATTGCTCTCTGTTTCTCTTCTGTCCCTCTGTATCATGTCTTCCCATCCCTTAAATCCCAAGGACTGCAGGATGCTTTCAGCTCAGCCGCTGCACCGTGGTGCACTGATGGTGTCTCTCCAGCTCAGCCTCCTGCCTCGTCACTCCCCGCTTTCGCTGGCCAAGCCATTTGGAGGGCTGACAAAATGTCTGCTCAGGCTTCTGCTGAGGAATGTGCATATGCAGATGAGAGTGATGAATAATGCATCTTGCTGGCTTGGTGTGCAAGTGAGGCTGAGTACCAATGAAGGAGGACTCCTTTGGAAAAGCAAGTGTTGTTAAGCTAAATGAATTTGAAGAGATAAAGATGTGGTGGTGGTGCAGTGTGGCTGCAGCTTGCACCAATGGGTCATATTCAGGATAAATGTTAACAGCTCTGAAGAATGTTTTGGAAAGACCTAAATTCAGGGCAGGGAGAAGCAAATGTGGTTGATTAAAAGCAGCACAAGGCGTTTAAGCAGTATCAGGCTGGAGATGCAGAAGGATCCATGTATGCATGTGCTCGTGCTTCTACAGTCCTTTGTGCATTACCCACTTCTGGTTTTCTTTTGCTGCTCCAGTTAAGAACTTGGCCTGAAACACAATTCTTCTCATAAGTGTCCAACTGCTCTTTCATAATCTTTTCCTCACTCAAAAATTCAGACTTGCCACCAAAAGCTCTCCTCCTCCTTCCCCACTGTAGCTTGTAGGGGATCCTCTTCCCCCAGCCACAGGAGATCTCCCTGCACAGCTCTCTGCAGCTCAGGATAAGGAGTGGAAAAGGCCTTCCCTCTCCTGACTCACAGCTTTAGCTTTCCTTTGGAAGTTTCCTTTCAGCACAGCCAGGAGAGAGTTCAGTGAGCTAGTGCCTTTTTTTTTTTTTTTCCTTAACTTTAATAATTCAAAGATAGAGACAGAATGCAAGTACAAGATGGCAAAAAACAGGAAGAAGCTTGCTTCTCTGGTTCTTGGCTTAGGCAAGAAAAGCATAAGAAAAGCAAGACAAATTCTGGAATTTTGTTTACCTTTTTTCTTGGCTGAAGTTCCAAGTCAATAGCGGGCATTTAAAGAATTGAAATTCAATGTGGCTGTTCTCAGCTGTGACAGATTGTTAATATGAGATCCTCAAAGCATAATGGTTAGGGCAAAAGTAAAATTGGAGGGAGGGAAGGAAAGGAAAGCCCAAACCCCAGAGCAGTTCTTTATTTCAGATGTGCACTGGTGAATTCAGATCCTTACCTGTGGGTTTTAACCTGTCACTCACACACTCCCTGGTGCAGCAGCCACGTGGATGCTCTTTGGGGCTGCAAAGCAGCAGCAGGAGAAAAAGGAATGAGATTCACACCACAAAGCTCCAGTCCTTAAGTTTCTGGTGTTTGGGCAGTGGTTAAGAAGTGCCACTAAGTGACAATGTACCCTTCTTCACTTGTTTTAGAAGATGAAACCTCATCAGTAATTAATGACAACCTCCATAATGTAGCGTTCCTTTAAATAACTCTGCAATCTATCTGGCGCAGCACAGGGGAAGGCTGCAAAGCCTATTTCTGCCATCGTGTCTGTTTCCCAGGAAACCTGCTTTAACAGCTTCTTTGTTCTTCAGAACAAAGAATTTGTCAGTTTTTAGGTGGGTTTAAAGGAATTTGTGTCAGATGATTTGGCACTGAAAGGAAAATGCAAATGCTTCTGAATATCGGTATCCATTAAGAGTAACTGCGAAGAGTATTTTGGGTGTAAGTTCAGTTGCAAAAAGAAAAAATGGGGTTTCTTCTTGGTTTTTGTAAGGCATTTTTATACAGCCTAATGTCTAAGTGCATTTGCCCAATTTTATAATCACGTTTGACGTAATTTAAATAGAACTGTTACTGAGAAATTAACACAGTGATAAACAGATTACAGCAATTTTAAAAGGATCGTTCAGGTTCATCTCTGATACCCTCATTCATTTATATTTCACTATATCGGAGGCAAACAAAACTGAGTGGTTTTTATTCTGTAGTCAACTGTTGTGGGCTGTGCAGAAGGCAGTAACACAAATAATCACCAAGCTCTTATAAGGGAGGTCCTGCACAATAGAAGATAACTTGAGTTAAATTGATAGCAAATTATAAACTTTTAGGAATGACTGAGAGACTGTTCAGTGCATGGACTGATAAGTAATGTGTCTGGAAGTTCATGTGTTTGTATTTCACTTTGAACTTGGGATACAGTGCCCAAAAAGTGAGATTCTTTTGAAGACCCTGTCAGCATTTCATCCTCTTTTGAAGCAAGGAACTGAATGATGACACCACCCATTTCTTGGATCTCTTCCTGAAATCCAGGCAAGCCAGGCCATGGCAGGAACATTGATCCTGAAATGGTTTTTCCATTGCATTGGGGCTTTACGTTGTTTGTATAGGCAGCAAGTTGGTCACATTTGATTGAACTCTTCAACGAAGGACTGGAGCATGTCCTGAGAGAGAAGCAGTACTGGAGGTGATCCCAGCTGCACAATAAAGCACTGACCTGCTGGGTGACTGGTGTCAGAAGAAGTAAAGAGAGTATTGCTGAGGTGCAGTGCAACAGCTCGTGAAGATGTGCAGTTAGCTGTAACCAGCTTTGACAGTAGGAAGGTTAATTTTAAAACTCTGCAGCTGCACCTGCTCTTTCTCAGAAGAAGTTACTGGTTCCAATTTAGGGGAGTTTTGATGAACTTGGGTTATACAGTAACAACCCAAGGCACAGCACTGCCCCTTCTCAAGGTTTGCTCAGCTCCTTTCAGAATTTAGCTTATGTGCTTTGCATCCTCTCTTCTGGTGGAAATAAACAACCATCTTAAATCCTCACACCTGTGCCTAAGCCAGACACTTTAAGTAGAGCTTGTGAGGAGAAATGACATCTTGTTATCAGACCAGCTACACCTGGGAAAGCCAAATGAGCTTTTGGGTTCAAAGTCTGAAATTCAAAGGCTCTTGCTTCAGTTTCAGACCTCAAAACACGTTCCCTTTTCTGAAGGCTTGTCTGTTCTGCCTGGCTTGCCCCAACTCTGTCAGTTGACTTCATAATAAATATTATGCCTCTGTACTGAGCTTGTCTTGCTTTTATCTTCAGAGCATCATGGCTGTAGCACTGCTTATGAGGCAGCTGATATTAAAAGGCTGCTTACCTCAAAGGGAGCTGTCTTTAAAATGATTGCATTTTGTTTTTCAAACCCAAAGCTTGCAGTGCTGACGCTGAAATGAAGAATTAAATTTTTAGGAAGCAGGAAACAGCAGAGAGTATTGCACACTTAACTGGGGGTATTCTTTTCTCTAGAGTGGTGAACATCTATGTTCAGTGATGGCTAGACTGAAAACATAGCTGTGATTTGAAGTGAATGCTTGCAAGAGTAGCTGCATGAAGCATTAGGCTATTAGTGCATGTTATATTTTGAGGTTTTTTAAAGAATATGGGTTTTTCATGCTTTGACTCCATCAGCTGTCCTGCCCAGCTCTACACTGGAAAAAATACCAATCCCAACATAGTCTCTATGGGTAGAAGGATGTTGGAGTTTTGGTTTTTGGTTTGGTTTGGTTTTTTAGGTTGGGATACTGCATTTCTCCCTCAGCAGACCAGCATCAGGGCACTTCTCAGCACATAATTGAATGCTGCAGTCCTATTTTGTGTCTGTGTCATGGTACTGGGACAAAACCGGAGTGTCAGATTTGCTAGCCTGGCTCCATTTGAGCTGGTCCACTGAATTCTGTGTCCTGGCCATGATGGAGGTTCAGACGAGATGCTTCACAGCGAGATGCTCCACAGCAAGATACTGCAGGGACAATAAGCAACCTTTTGAACAACAAAAGGAAAGAATTAAAAATTACAAGATGCTAGCAAGAGACACTGGTGTCCTAGTTCTAGAGAGCTAATGGTTGGTTGTGCACTGAATGAGGAGGATTTCTGTTACTTTGGCAAGTTTCAGCTGTCTTGGGAAGATAACAGCGTATTGTAGTTGGGACTAGACAATTTACTCTGTAGATGGTTCAAAACCCTGTTCTTAGTTCTGTCAGGAACATGGTTTTGCTGCAGCTCTTTAGGAGTAGATGAGGTAAAACGCACTGATTTTATACCTCACACCTTCTCATGTGTTTCTCCCTACACAGCCCAGCTACATTGGCGAGGTGGGGCCTCCAGGACGCAGCTCTCTGGACAGCGTGGAGATGGCCTATGCTCGTCAGGTGGGTGGAAATGAGAAAACATAGGTCAACATTACTTCCTACAGAGAAAGAGGTGGGGAAAACAAGATCCTAAAGACCATATGTAACTATAGAAATCGTTTGTGTTCTTACAATAAACTGAAACTCCTTTTAACCTTAAAGAATGAAGTTTTTTAGAATTTGTTTCAATGTACGCAAAGGAAGACTTAATATTCCCTTTATTCTCACCTGTGGAAGATCATTTTTCCGATGTGTGCGCGTAGGAAAAAACATGCTCAAGTCTTAATTGCTTTTCTGATGTGTGCGTGTAGGAAAAAATGTGCTGAAGCCTTAATCCCGATGTTTGTCAAATTCTATCCCATTTTAATGGCATCGCTTATGAGGAGCTTTAGTGCTGTGAATTAATATGTCTGGTAGCATCAGACTCCCTCTGAAAATGTCCAGGGAAAACTGATAAACCTTTACAGAACCAATTTGTTACTTTTATTATTTGAGATGATCTGTTTACCAGCACTGCTGGAAACAAAATGAAAGAGAAGGACTTGATTTTTTTCCAAAATGGAATGTGCAAAGCGATGTAGACAAAGCCTTGCCTAATTTGCACACAATTATTGTTATTGTGTGCATTGGCTCCGTCTTTGCTGAGCCAGGGAGCAGTTTGTGCAGCTGCTTTTCTATGTCTGCCTTCAGAAATTGTGAAGAAATGAATCAAAATAAGGTGCATGGTGGTGCTGATAAAGTGGACATTTGATTTAGTGGATGTTAATAGTGCGTTAATTTGATATCTACTGTAATACACCTGCATTAAGGGTCTTGCTTACAGCAGAATTATGTCTTTACTTTGATGCTATCAAGCCTATTCCCTGGTGTTTTGTGAGCCTCTTTAGCAGTCCTAGTTCCAGGGGTTTCTACAGAGTCACTGTGTCTTCCCCACTGGGTTTACAGGCTCTCACCAGGTTCCTGGGTTGTGTGTAGGCTGATTGTGATGTGCTGTGGAAAGGTGGCATTTGTGGCCAGGCTTCTGCTACCAAAGCACTTGGTGCAGCCACCATGTGCTCCCAGCAGACCCTCTGGAGAAGCTGGCCTGGCTGAGCTGTCCTTAAGACTAAGATTTAAATCAAAATATGTGGGTGTACCTATATGTCAGGGCTGATTTTGCAGGGCTGGGTTTCTGTTCTCCTTTCCCTGAATACTGCCAAAATCCAGCAAAATTCAGTTTCTTTTATGTCAGCAGGCAGGGGGTTGCCATGCAGGGGAATATCACAGCCATCCAGTTGTCAGCTCTCTTCTGAATCGGTGTCCTCCACCAGTTAGCTGCAGTTCCTCTAATGGGGCATTCAGCACTGTGCTTTGCCATGGAGAACCCCTGAAGAGCTGGATCTCCACCCGCCTTCGGGCAGGCTTTGGTATGTGGTAGAAGCCCAGCTGGTGCTGACATCCATTCCTCTTGTGTTGGGTTAGAAGTGGCTGAGGTGGGAGGGAAGCAGAAGGGACTTGCTGGGGACGCTCTGTTCTTGAAGCTGCTGTGTCTGGGGAGGGGAGTAATGTGTATTAAACTTGCTTACTTCTACTGTGTTTCAGATTTATATTTATAACGAGAAGATAGTGAATGGACATCTGCAGCCTAACCTGGTGGACCTTTGTGCTGCTGTTGCAGAACTGGATGATAAGGTACTGCCAGGGAGTTAGCATGAGGAAATGTATTTAATCTGTTTTCGGCTGTGATTAACAACCTGCTGACATTGGTGGAAAAATACTGATAATGCCAAAAAAAAAAAATACAAGGCTTCACAAAAAGCACAGAGCCAATACTGGAATTTCTCTGGGACAGCAGGGCCCACCTGTGATGAACTTGGTCATGGTGAAAACTTCTTAACACAGTGAGGAAGAAAAGAAGCTGTTTTCACTGCAGTGGCCTATCATGAGTGACGAGCTTTTCATTTTAAATGGACTCTGTTGTGTTTGGTTTTCAAAATGTAGCCTGCCTCCTAATATCTTTTGAATGTGTTTAGCTTTAGGTGAAGGGTCTTCAATCAGACCCTGTTAGAGCTGAAGCAGGATCCCATAGCAAAGTGTAAAGCCCCTGGGATAGACTTTAAACCAATCACCTGCCTGCTTTTTCCACTGCTTTAATTGCTTTATCTTGATTCACACAAAAAAATCCAAATATACAAACCTTGCTACCTTCTAGAAACACTTGGAGAAGAATATTGCAGGAGAGTCACATCACCAAAAAACTTTGCAGATGGGGAGAGCACAAAGCTGTACAGAAGCTGAGGGGCAGATGCCTCAGAGCTGACTTAGAGCTGTGCACCTCTGCCTTTAATAGCTCTGCTCGCTTTGCTAGACACAAATACAGCGAGTTTGAATGTTCTTGCTGCTTTGAGGCACTGAGGTCGAGCTCCTGCCCTTGCTGAAGCTAACAGTGCTGTTACTGCCCAGTGTGTTGCTATTTCAGCAGGGGTGCTCCAGTCCTGGAGATACTGATACAATCTCATCCTTAGGAATGAGCAGACCTAGATGGCTTTGAATGTCGTTTTTCAGACCTGAGTCTTTGTCCAAGGGAGCAGTGTCCTTTAGATGTTTCTCATCACAGCTGCTTGCACAGATTTCCAGTGGCAGCCAGAGCAATTGCTTATGTGGAAAGCTGATGTTGTCATATTTATTGAGTAGGATGTACATGCTGGAAATGGGAAAGGAGTCTGAGCATCAAGTACCCAGCCTAGTTTTGGAAATCATTCTCGATCCTGGGTGACATCTGTGAGTACAATATTTAGAGCCACCTTCTTGCACAAGAATTATGTAGAGAAGTCTGGGAAATTTGAATTTTGTAGGACAAAAGCGGATTATCTTCATGCCTGCATCCAGTAGCAAATCTAAACAGACATTTCTCTAGTGGTTTCATGCTTTCCTTAAGCATCAAAACTCCCCGTTGCTCGTTCATTTCTGTACTAATGGCTCTTTTGTGGAATGGCTTGTTTATAGAACATCTCTGAGATGTGGGCCATGGTGAAGCAGATGACTGATGTTACCCTGGTTCCTGCTAGCGATGCCCTGAAAGTCCGGACCAACATGGAGGTGCGCATGGAGTTTGTGAGGCAGGCTCTGCACTACCTGGAGCAAAGGTAAAGGGGGGGTGCTCTGGGTAGGACAGTTCATTTAATAGAGTTCCCTAATAAAAAGCCAGTGTGACTGTACAACACGCACAAAGACATTAACAAGTCAGCTACCTCTTGCTGCTTCCAGAAATGTTTGCTGTTCATCTTCTCTGTTCTGCAGGGCTTAGAGCAGCCACTTGAGTATAAAACTTATCCAACCCTCCTGCTCCAGCAGGTCACCCGGAGCAGGGTGCCCAGGATCGTGTCCAGGCAGGTTTGGAATCTCTTCAGAGAAGGAGACTCCACAACCTCTCTGGGCAGCCTGGGACAGGCTCGGACACCCTCACAGCAAAGAATTTTTTCCTTGTGTTTAGGTGGAGCTCAGCCATAATGTCAATTATCAGGACACAATGATACTTGCCAGTGTTTAGCATATTCTTTCAGTTCTATAGCCTGGTGGTGCATGAGTCTATCATGTGCTGCAGAGGAAAAAAACACTGTGTAATTTATTACTGCTACTTATATAGACCTTCCAGTACTTAAAGAGGACCTACAGGAAAGCTGGGGAGGGACCCTATCAGGGAATGAAGTCATAGAACAGTTTTTAAGTGAAAGGAGATTTAGATTAGATGTAAGGAAGAAGTTCTTCACCCTGAGGGTGGTGAGACACTGGCCCAGGTTTTCCAGGGAAGTAGATCCCCCAGCACTGGATGTGTTCAAGACCAGGTTGGATGAAGCTTTGAGCAACCTGGACTAGTGGGAGGTGTCCCTGCCATAGCAGGGGAGTTGGAAGTAGATGATCTTTAAGGTCCCATCCAACCCAAACCATTCTATGATTCTTTCAGTGTATAGACTTTAGAGACTCCTGCTTCTAAACATGAATATTTATTAAATTGACCTGTCTTGATTAAAGGCTTAGATGGGTTACTTTAGAAGGTGTTCTCAGAGCTTGTTTTTCTCTAAATTCCCTTTTCTGCTGTGATTTCCTTCTGGTAGGTCCATGGCTCTAAGGTTTGTATTTTTCCATAGGGCAAGGAGGAGAGACAGACACATCTGTGGTGTTTAACTGTTCTTTTGTGACAGGGTTGAGAGTTAACACATTAGGATGGAAAGGCTTTTTGCCAGTAACATAATTGAGTTTAACTTAGTGCTAGGAGAACCTAATGAGAGGAACCTCATAACAGAGAATTGAACCTGGAGCAGCGCAGCAGAGACTCCAAAAGTGGTGTCTCTTGAGACCACCAAACACCAGGATCTTCCTTAATCAACAGAAGTTTTTTGCCTCATTTTGTTGTAATGATATTGTTTGAACATCAAGGTAATTTGCTTTAAATTGCTAATTCTGTTGGATCCAAGAGGCAGTGGATGTTTTGGTAGCGAGTATATTTCAGCCTGTTCACGTTTGCTTTGCTCGTATTGTTTTCCAGTTACAAGAATTACACCTTTGTGACAGTTTTTGGGAACTTGCACCAGGCTCAGCTGGGTGGAGTCCCAGGGACCTACCAACTCGTCCGCAGCTTCTTGAACATCAAACTCCCTGCGCCTGTCCCTGGTCTCCAGGTATCTCTGTTGCTTTCAGTGACTGAGCTTAAAATAATAATCTGCTCCAGCACAGCTGGGAAACCAGTGCAGCCTCCAGTGGATTTTCTCTTGTTTAAACTGCTTTTAGGGCTGCAGGCTCTTCTTCCTTGTCTAGAGTTTTTCATTAGGGAAATGGAAGACGGCGGACAAGATCACTTTTGAGTTCAGAGCTAGTCCTGAAG
This sequence comes from Brachypteracias leptosomus, assembly GCA_013401335.1. NCBI lineage: Eukaryota > Metazoa > Chordata > Aves > Coraciiformes > Brachypteraciidae > Brachypteracias > Brachypteracias leptosomus. The sequence continues at coordinate 109,150 of VYZX01019471.1, forward strand.
CATGGTGGTGCTCAGTAGTTGGAGCTTAAATTCTAGAAATTATGGTCTCTCCTGGTGGTCTTCTTAAAGATTGACAAGCAAGTATTAAAATAAATTATGATGCTTCAATAAAAGCAGTAACTTAATCTCCTTGTTTTGCTATTTCTCTTTTTTTTACACTTATAGTAAGGTGGTAACACTACTTGTTGATGACTAAATATATCATGAATTAATCTGATTTATAACCCAAGCCTTTTACTTAGGGATCTGAATAAAATCCTGGTCACCAGCACACAATAGAAAGCAGATAACTGTACATCTACTAAATCACCAGGTAAACAGGCAGGCTGTGTTGAAACATTCAAGTTAAAAGTTAAATGAAATAATAATAAATTATAATATTGGAGACCACATTACTGAGTGTAGCTGTCCTTTTCTTACCTGCTGAGACCCATATTAGTTTGATGTCTTTCTGTTTCAATACAACTGTTTTTAATTACCTTGGTGGTCTAATTCACATCCACCTCCTGGGGAGGATATTTTGTCAGAACCTCGCTCAGAACTGAAATCTGGGCAAGCAGAAGAGTCCCATCCTTTGCTGCCAGGATGTGCACAGCTTTCACAGGACAAAAAAGCCTCACGGCCTCTTGGCGTCTCTAACACAGAATTATTTCCCAAAATTGGTGTGTGGGTTTAAGGGCAGAAGTGATGGATGAGGCAAATAAGAAAAATAATTCAAATACGCTGCTTTTTAAGAAAAAAATCTGATGTATTTCTTTATTTTCAGGATGGTGAGGTGGAAGGCCATCCTGTGTGGGCACTGATTTACTACTGCATGCGCTGTGGAGACTTGACTGCAGCCATGCATGTGGTGAAGCGGGCACAGCACCAGCTGGGGGAGTTTAAAACCTGGTTCCAGGAGTACATGCACAGTAAAGAGAAAAGGTAAGTGGGAACTGGGAAAGAGCTTTTGGGGGAAAACTGCTGTGGAGTAGTAAAATCACCAGTGGTTTGGTAGAAATAGAAGCAGCTCAGGTCTCTTTGGGTGGTGATGGCTGTCTGGTATTGATATTATCTACCTAAATCCCATGTAAGAAGTTTGCATGTTTTAATTCATCTGGAAATCTCCGTAGAGAAAGAGTAGTTTGAAAATAAGCAACTATTTGCATTTCAGAAGCCATACAGTGGCATGGATTTGCTTTTTTACTGCAGGATCTGGGCTGATGAGGTGGGATGTTGGTCACAATAAATCAGCTGTGCTCTGCTGTCACCAATCCAGCCTATTTTTATTTCCCCTATTGCTTATTGTGGTTGTATTTCCTTTGGGGAACACTTTCTGTTACATCTATTTTCATAAGAAAGCCGCACAATAAAGGCATGTAGTGTTTGTTAGAGGCCTTCAGAGGCATTCACTCGCATCTTTCTTGTGCTTATTCTACTCTGCTGATTTTTGCTGTCGATCACTTGATGGCCGCTGGCCAACAACTGATTAGGTGGCTGCAGATAATAGAGTTAGTGCATCTGAAGGTGTGCTCTGAACTCTGCTGCAGTGATTTAAGTTACCTTGTTTATCTTTCCACTTGCAATGAGTTTCAAACAAGCACATGGCCAGCTCTTGCACCATAGTTCAGCTCCCCCAGAGGAACAGTACCATGCAAAGGTGCTGCCTGAAACTGGGGAAACCGGAGGGCTGAGGTAAGTGCCAGGATGTGAATCTGTGATATCCCTCCTCAGCCTATAATTTCATTAATATGTGGGAAGCCCTCATCCTATAATATGTTGAACATATCAGGGCTCTTCAGCTATGAATATGTAAGCATGAACATACTGGTTTGCATGTCTTAGGGAAAAAAAAAAGACAAACTGGGAGGAAAAATAAATCAAAGTGCCATTTACCAAGCTGTGTACACTGTGTTACTCTGCTATAAATTAACCTGGTTGTAGAGAGTATCTAGGAGTGTTCATTATAATAAAATTGTTCCAGAAACCTCAGTGAAGGTGCTGTCATTGTTTTCATGACAAACACTTGAGCAAGATACAGTATAATAGATTTATTTTAGTTTTATTACAGCTATGAAAAGGTGCTTCACCTGCAGATTTGGCAATGGCTTGGTCTAGGAGAACACTTGTATTGATTTAATTCTGTAAAATTCCCTACAAGAGGACACAAGAAATAAAATGGCAAAGAACATTGTGTCAGTATTTAATGATAAAGATGGAAGTGTCTCTCCTAAGAGACTTCATGGTACAATGACCACTTTTAGTCACTAACCCAGAGTTCCCAAGACTTTCTGAGCTCTCTTTTGCTGAAATAGCAAGAGTCAGACAAAAATAGCTCATCTACCACAATATTAATGCACCCCTAAAGAGACTGTCATCTGAATTTATTTTTTTTTTCCTGCAATGGGTATTTGAAGATAATCCTCCAGAACTTTGTTTAAATTCACGTGTGCAAAATTTTTACCTCCAGATGTTAAAGCGCAAGAACTATTGGTCAGTGCTGTTGTGACACCTTTGCTAGAAATATGTTTATATTGACTTGTATCAACATACTCAACCTGTTTACATTGATTCGTAGCCAGGTTTCCCTAGCCAGATGGGTTTCATGTCTTTTTTTTCCTTCAATCTTTTTTTTTTTCCGTAGACTATCTCCTGCCACAGAGAATAAACTGCGCCTTCATTACAGACGAGCTCTGAGAAATAACACTGACCCATACAAAAGGGCTGTTTATTGCATCATTGGCCGTTGTGACATTACAGACAACCAGAGTGAAGTGGCTGATAAAACAGAAGATTACCTTTGGCTAAAAGTAAGCATGATGTTGGGGTTCTGGTGATGATTGTTGGCTTTTCTGGATTTTTTTAAGAACAGCTCTAAATGGTGTTGTATTTCTGCACTGCTCTGCAAACCTCCCTACTTCTAGGTCTGGTGTTTCACCTCAGTGCAATGTGTGTGACTTGACCTTGCAGGTAGGGAAGGGCTGGGAACCCAAGTCCCAGGGCTGCTCTCAAACCCTCTGTGCTATCAGGTATTCATCTGGGAACACTTGTCTTTGGAAGTGTCTGTTCTTCACTTGACACTGATCTTTGTCAGCTAAGTAGTGTTAGCTTGCTGCAGTGAGGATCCTTTGGACAATTGGACAATTCTAGATGGATTTTGGCTGAAGTGTTGGAGTCAGCTGGCAGAAGAAGACACTGTCAATGTTTCTGTAGTCTGCAGTCCTTACAGTTTTGGTGATAGATGCTGATCAGGACCTATTTCTCTCCTTTATCAGAAAAAGGGAGTAGAATAATGTATTTGTTAAGACTGGGTAAAAAAAAAAATTGCTTTTAATTATTGCTCAGTGAGTTTTCAGAGGCCCAGCATCTCAGTTTGATGGCATGGACAGATACAAAAGGAGCCTTGGGGTTAGATCTGTGTGGATTTCTGATGTTGCTGCTTTAGAGATCTTTGCTTTCCAGCAGTGGATAGACCTGATGAGGTGACTAGAAGTAATTTCTAGTCAGCTGGTCAAATCTTAGGACGGGCATCAGATGGATCAGATATCTTCTGAGCATATCCCTTGTGCAAGGTGAAGTTGAAATATCTATGGTTCTTTTTTTGGATATATTTTTTAGCTGAACCAAGTGTGTTTTGATGACAACAGTGCAAGTTCTCCACAAGACCGACTAACGTTATCCCAGTTCCAGAAGCAACTGCTAGAAGACTATGGTAAGAAACCACAATGTGTTACTTGAGGCTCTGCTTTTCTGCTTAGGGCACTTTCCAATTGTTACTATGCAAAGCCCAGGCTCCACATAAAACCCTGTAGCTCTCCTCTACTGACAGGCATCTTTAGGGTGTCCGTGGACAGCCTAATGGAACCCTAATGGGGCAATCCAGATAGTGAATTTTCATCTTTGAACAGCACTACTGCTATTTGTACTTTATCTGCATGGGATTAGGGATTGCTTTCTCTCACCATAAATATGCTAAGATCCTTTAGTCAAACTTCCAGCATTTGGAATACAGACAGAAGAGTTAATGGAGCCATGTATTTCCAAGGCTCTTCTCTGCTCATCTGCTGTTCATGGTTTCCCTTACATTACAGTTCCAAGTAAATTTCTGGGGACCCAGATCAGTTCCTTCCACTTCAGAAAGTTTTAGGAACTTAGAATCATAGAATAGAAT
>VYZX01019476.1:5165-22296 GCA_013401335.1 Brachypteracias leptosomus
AACAAAAGATATCATTTCCCTTCATATAACTGCCAGAGAAGATAAGGACAGAAAGTCAAAGGGAAAGTGGAAAATAGTTTTCTACATCAACCAACTCATTCTTTCCATTCAAAATTCCAACTTCCTCAGATTTCATACTCCTCTTAATCTCAAAATAAACCTAAAACATCACTATGCTTACAGCCTGCTGCTTTTTAACTGCATTCATCCACACCAACTTAGATAACGTGTCTATCAGTTGTGTCATTAACTGGTATTTATCAGTGATTTTAGATTAAGTAGTTGCAGTCCCTCAAATTTTACAAGTTTACCCAAACCATGTGGTTTGTTGCAAAAAGTTATCAAGATCAAAATCTGAACAACATGTAGTCTTGGATTTGATACAATAAAAATCACACAACACAGGCATACTTTAGAAATTAGTATTATCTTACAAGCTGCCACATTAGAAGCCCCAACTGTTTTCTGACAGAGGTCAAACCACTGAAGAACTGTAGTGAAGCAAACCTTCAGTTAAACAATTCAGAACACCAATCAGCAATTTGCAGTAATAGTAAATAATAGAGGCTGCCACAAAAAGAATTTTGGGACTGATTTTGCTGATGTTGGAAGTACAGCTAGTTGCTTTAGCACAGCTGATCCTGGCTTATTTCCTTCGGTTAGCTCAACCTAATCTAAAGCTACTTAAGCTTTCTTCTCAAAACTGAACCATTTCTTCGCTTCCCCATTTGAGATAATTACCGTTTGTACTAGTATTGGTTTTCATACTTGAAAAAAGAAATACCAGAGTTCTTGAAGATTCTTCTGAATCAGTTTATCGGCAGCCTCCAATTCAAAACCTTATCGCTTACACAGTTCAGAATCTAAGGATGCCTTCTCCCAGATGTCAAGGAATAATGGGACATTACAGTATGGGTTTATCAAGAAGAAACCATTTAAAGCATAAGTACATGAGTTTTCCCAACATCTCTACATTTAGTGTAGCAGTAACTCTGCAGAGTTTTTCTCACTCTTGTTCAATTCAACACTTCAGAGCTCTTCTTCTCTCTCTATATATATATACACATGTATCTTCAAAAGCAGATCAGAAAACCTTCTGGAACAGCTAGTCATCTGCCACTAACTAGGTCACAGATGCTGGTCTCCAGTTCCAAAAAAAACCCTCTTTCAAACACACTTAGAGATGAAATGGGCAGGTTCACAATCCATTGCAAAATACTAAAAAACCTACGAATAACAAAAAAAAAAAGTTCATCATTACTGGCTGCTGCCCTTATACAGCTTGAAGTCTAAAAACATGTATAAAATGAGTTCACAGAAGTTACACAAATATTTAATCCACAAGTCTGTAAAAAAATCAAACTGAGGTATGTCAATAGCAGGTAGTCCACCCATAAGATATTACTAAACTAAGAATATAAAGGGAGATATTTTGGCAAAAAACAGTGAAGAAAGCCATAAACTTTAGTACAACCATCATATTCATGATACTTTCATGAACTAGCCATTCATAGCAATGGGAATTTTCAGAAACAATGGTTTGAAACCTGTCTGGTCCTAAAACTTTAAAATTCATATCACATACATCCAAAGAAACAAGTTTTTTTCCTATTCCTCACCTTTGTCTTGTAAACACCTTTTTAAGTCTGAAAGTTCTTTAAAAGAAACCACTTAAGTCAACAGTAATGACAGATTTAAGTCTCCAATATCAATAAATCAAACTTCAACTGGTGCTTAGTTTTCTGGGATTCGCTCAAATTTCAGAAGATTTCATACTGGATGGAAGCATTTTGGCACTTTTTTTTTTTTACCCTTCCCATACATAACAGTTCCACAACAAGCCCTACATCCCATTTGATGCATCTATGCAAACACCTTGGAAACTGTAGGGACAGCAACCATAAAAAAATCACCAGTCTGTCAAGAAAAGAAAAAAAAATGAACAGTGTAAGATACCAAGCCATATTAGTCTAACCTGACTGTATCAAGTTCTACTTTACAGACATACTACCCGAAGATATCAAGAAACTCATTTGAACAAAACTGTTTTCATTACTACACCTAGATAAAAGGGACAAATTACAAACTATAGGACCATTCTTAAAAAGTTGCATTACAATCTAAAGCAACTGGAAAGATTTGTTCTCCTACAAAGACAGAAAAATGCAGTCCCTAAACAACAGGATATTAACTACTCATATTTGTTCTGTACATGAAACTTACTTCAAGCACAAATGAAACTTGAACTAGAATTCTCTGAGATCTTTTTACTTTCTGCAAACACCAGATGATTACATCTTGAGAGACCAAAATTCCTTTTTCTTCCTCAGATTTCCCACAATTTATTTTTTTTTTTTATTGCCACAACCACTAAAAACACTGAACATTCAAGCAGGTAGTCTACAAAACAAGAGAGTCCATATGAAACATCTACATTCTTCCTAGAGGAAGCCTGAGTATTAATGACAGGTTTTTTTATGACAGCTCTTCAGGTATAGATCATGCACAATCTATTAATGTACAAAGGCATTCAAGTCTTCAGCAGCGACCCAGAGCCTCTTCGCTTTTTGTTCCTGAGAGTAAATACTGAACCCCTCAGATACATTCAGGCTTGTATAATGAGATCAGCAAAAGAAATTATAGCATCATCTGAAGTGGCTCATAGTTGCCATCAATAAGATTTTTAAAAAAAAGAATCAAATTCAAGTGCTTTGTGTATTTTTTTCCCCCTGTATGTAGGTGAAGATAACCTGAAATGCATTCTGCTTTTGATATGCTTGTCTGCAGAAAAAAGATCAAGCTGCATGTAAAGGAAATAGAGAAAACCACAGAAAAAACATTCTAACACTAAGTTTACAGTCTTCTTTTTGTATCAGACATTTCTGCAGTTTCTTAATTTCCAGTACACTATTCCTGGCAAACGTAACAGCAAGTCCCAAATCATGATAAATGCAAATAAAGAAAACAGGCCCTCGAAGGCCATTCTACATACTGTAAATGTCTACTTCTCTATATCTAGAGAAGACAATATAAAAAAAAAATTTCAATCACTTTTCAGACAGTATTTTTTACTGTACAACACTTGTCTGAATTGACTGCTTCTCAAGAACTCTCCAAGTCTAGTTTCACTTAACATTTTTTCTTTTTCAAAGGCTCTGACTCCAAGTCAGCTGTAGCAAAACAGACCACATTAAGTTAGCACCTTGCATTTTTATATAGATATACAACTTATATTTCCAAAATGAAAGCATACTGTAAGCAGCTGTAAGAGACAAATCAAAAATAGTTTTATGTTGGAAAATATCTGTAAGAATAGAAGCCTCACTTGCAAGAAGCAGATTTGAAAACAGACATGGTAACATTTTGCAACATTTAAGCAAAACCTGCTAACAGTCCAGAAATTGCCATTAACAGATGCATATTACATAAGCATACACAGATTTGCAGATCCTTAAGATAATCAGCCTGGATTGCTGAAGCTTTTAATAGCAATATTTGTGGGTTATTATTTGTATGTCATTATTTGTATGTCATTAAGTCTTTGTCAGGATAGAAGCAGTCAAAATACGTTCAGATTGGGGTCAAACTTGCCAGCAACAGTCAGCAAAGCAGAAACAAGTCACAAGGTTACTCTAAGAGAAAAATGTCCGAGGAAAACTGGGTAAAACCATCAGTTGGGTAGTCTTAAACTATCATGAGACTATATTAACTGGCCAAAACCATATAAAATGCATAAAATTGTTGGTATCAGCTTTGTACTATCTTCTGTCTAGCTCAGCATTCCTATAGTTGCTTCAGATTTACCACAATTACACAGAAAGAGATGAGTACTCCTATTCTTTTTAAATTCTTCTAAATGGTGGTACATCAACTCTCAATTACTTAAGTGAGTCTTTCCATTTGTAGCTTTCTGCTTTGTGTTGCTAGCCCCAAATCTGCCAGCAGAACCCACTATCTTCAACTATCAACACAATGAAATTAGGAATGGCTGACACCACCCAGATGAAAAAGATCCAGAACATCTAAACAGAAACAATGCTTCCCCCTCATATAAGGAGTCTAATAAAGCTTATTTTCCACACCATCTGCTATCCTAAAGCAGAAAAATAGCAATTCAACAGATAGCTATTGAAAGTTTCTATCAATGACTGCTTATTAACCCAGGTGATAGAATCAAAACCCTTCTGGACTTTGGCTCAAAACACAGCATTCACATCACAAGTCAACAGAGCTGCCAAAGCTTCCTCTGTTTTAATCTTACTGGAAATATACCAGGAGGAGCCCTGCTAACCACTTGTGAAATTAGAAGACTTGAAAAGCATCCTAGTGACCCTGTGCTGAGAACAGATACTCCAGAGAATTGCTGCCCAGACTACTGCCAATAGATGAACCAAATGATTTCAGAATCATGTTCTCTGGCACACTGAATACAAAAAGAAATGATATCCCCTACATTAAAGCACATAGCCCTGGGCAAAGCATTTGTTCCAGTATCATTGACACATCACTTAAAAGCTCATAGATATTTTAGTTACAAGGTAGATGGCCATTAAATATAAACCCACTTTTTGGAGTATTTCTAGATTCTAGGTAGGTAGGTAGCATCCCCAAATATTCTGCTTAGATCTAAAGTGATTGATCCAAATTTAGTAAGTTTGCCCTTTTGAGTGATTTGCAATGAGTTATCCTCATAAAAACTGCTTACTGCTTCACATATTATCAGTATTTAAATAGCTTCTGGAAGACAAAAACAAACAAACAAAAAAACAATATCCATTCAATTTCTAGCAGGTTGCTGTTTTCTTTGCTGAAAAATGAACTGAGAGCATGTTAAGTTGCTTGTGATGCAGGCAAAGTAATAGACACTGCTGCTTGGAATGACCCAGGCAAATCTGGAAGTGCTTTAGAATAATCTGAACGTGTCCAATACACCTGTCATCACTAGGTGAAAACAACTAGGATGAAGTTCAGAAGTATGTTTGAGAACTGAATCTGAATTCTTCTGGTCATTGTATTGCATGCCAGCTATTTTACTCTGGCTTATTAGAAAAAAAAAAAAAGACGACCTAGCAACATCTGTAATGACCTAGTTGCAAGGATCTCCTTTTGGATGGAGAGGACAGTATCACATAGCACAGAACATTAATAACACCAAGTTTATCATTTGCAACATGGACTTAAGGAGTATCCTGCAAGTTGTGACCATAACACAAGAATTAAGCAAGCTCCCTGTGGTGGGTTTACCTTNTCTCAAAGATGACCTCAAGCAAGCCACAGATCCAATCCTAATCACCTCTTCACTTCCCTCAGCTCCTCCAAGGTGAATAATGAGGGCAACCAAAATCACACATTGAGAAGCACTGGTATGACAATTGCTAAATATGCTTAGAAAGCTTGAAATGAGGTTGAACAAAGGATATCTGTACTATCTTGACCACAGACATCTTAACACTTGTTAAAGGTTCAGTACATAGCCTAAATGATTCTCAAAAACATATAGAAGAAAGTCCTAGAAACTGTAAAAGCAGCTTCCACAAAAACAATTATGAAGCCAGTATAAAATTTGCATCTCGTTCATTAGAACAAAAATTCTAACACCATATTTCAAAAGTTTTTCAGCCTTTGACTACTCCAAGAAATTTATTTTCAAGCAGCACTAAAAAAATCCTACTATTTAGAATAGGAATTGTTTCAAATATACTGGAAGAGTGTTTTTCCAGACATGGTATACACATGTCATGATCAAGTCAAAACCATGGAATCATCATCTAAAGGTTTAAGGCAAACCCAGTAACTTCATACCACACCAAAAAAGCCCACATTCTCTGCCAGAAGACAATCTTGCAGGATATTTATTACTTTTCTTATAGCCCAAATGTTATGGCCATTATGCAGAATAAGACAAGCTTGAAAATATGAACTTAAAGATTGAAATGGAAAAATACTCAACTTATTTCAACTCAACCATGATTTAGAAGAACCAATTAGTGACCTCAAAAAAAAAAAAAAAAATAAAGGTTGCTAATCTTTACAGGAAACAAGAGTTTCTGAAGAGATGCATGACAGGAAGCATCGAGGCTGCCACTGCTTAGCACAAACTTTGTCACATGCAGTATGGAGAACCTGGGTGACAGTCAGAGCTGTGCTGTTTAACAAGCTGCTGGTATGAAACAAAAAAAGGAAAACAATAAAAAATAAGAAAAAGAACATGTGGCCCAGAGGGATGTTGCCAAAGGTACTAAATCGACACTGCACCATGCACTGCATCCATGGAGACTACCACAGATCTATTACAGCTTGTTTTATTTATTACTCTGGTAGATAGCTCTCAAAGGACTCTATGCAGAATGTCTCCAGGGAGTTTTATCAGGTGGGGTTTCTTTTCCCTTTCAAAGAAAGATTACAGTCTTGAGACTTTTCCTTAGCCCTCAAAAGTTTAGTTATGAACCTAAGTGTTTTTATTTTAAACCCCAACAGACTAAAACAAATCTCATTTAAGAGATTTAATTCTGCAGCTCTCAAATCCATTCAAACTGACAAATAAGAACCCACTTATTTCCGTAAGAAATGCTGCATTTTCAGAATGTACTTATCCGATTATATTTATTGCCTCGCAACCAGCCAGTTACAAATTGAACCCCGGCCATCTCCAAAAGTGATATCCCTTTGAGGTAAGATTATTTTCCTAAGTAGAGGTCTCCTAACAGCTGCAGCTCCAGAATGCACTTTAAAGCTCCATTCTCTCTTTCAGGGTCACCTTTGTGAACTCTAAGGTAGCTCAACCACTGTTTATATTTCTGCAGGTAATTAGTCTGGCTCCTTTCCCATGTCATTTATCAAGTTGTCAATTGTATCAATTACAGCACAAATGCTCAGGATATGGCTGGGTTTTGTTCTTTAGCCAAAGGAGAAATTTTTACATCAGAGATTTAAAGACAGTAAGTAAGTTATTTGTCCTACCCTAAAACATGGAAAATCAACAGCAAATCTAGACTTTACTGCATGAAATTTCAAGCGCTGTGTGCCCACTTGAAGACACTTGGAAATCCAGTAAAACCTTAAAGTGATATAAATTGATTATACGCTTCTGTTTTTACAGCTTTTTGCTTTCAATATTTTGGAATTTGTAGAGCTAAGAACAAAAAGAGAGCTAATAAGGACCAAATGATGTTCAGCGACTGTCACATACCTTTATAAATCTACATTTGTGACAACTGTGCCTCTGACCCATTAGTAATGCTGAACATGAGGAACACTGCTGCTGTTACAGTGGCTGTAGCCACACGTAGTTAATGCTCATAGGCTAGTAGAGTATTTTAAACACGCATCACAGAATGTTAAGGGTTAGAAGGGACCTCGAAAGATCATCTTGTCCAACCCCCCTGCAAGAGCAGGACCAAGTAGTACCAGGTAGGCATGCAAGTCACCATACCGCATTAGACTTGAGCTTGATCTTTCAGTGAAAGTTTTATAAGATATATTTTTAAATATTCAGGATTAAACCACAGGTATAGCTTTCAAAGAATGTTTATTTGTTTCAGGATGTTGACTATTCGTCCAGAACTAGCAGAATATAATCATTTTCCAACAGCACTTGACAGCCAGGTCCACACTTCTTAGCTTCTTCCCACTGCACAAAGGTTTTGATCTGGTTTTCTGTTTTGCTTTAATGTAGCTGTAAGATTGTGCATTAGAGGTAGGATCTTTGCAGCCAGGCCTCCTAGTAAGCAATATGCAACTAGCTTTAAGAAAAAGACTACAGGATGCCACAGTTCTGTGATACAAGACCTTTTTTGGTTGTCATACTCAAACATTCAGCTTATGAAAAGTTCCCAGCTCAGCCAGTCCAGAAAGCAAGGAGCTTTTTAAGAACTATACTTTGACTTCCATAAACTGATATTTATCATAGTGAGCCTGCAGTGGAGTCTATACTCTAGAGTATAGAAACTACATTCATTCCATTGTTGTCTGATGACCTAAAAATCAGTACTAAATACAGCTTTAAGTCTACAAGATAAAAGATAAGTATAGTTAAATCTTAAGTGTCACTAAAAGTGAAGATATACATATCCAAGCAACTTTCTGTACTTTGAGTTTTAACATTCTATGCATTGTTACATATAGAAAAATTCTGACATACGGAAATATTATTTAGCACCTCACTACTTCCTGCAATAAAGCAACAACAGTTGCATTATCATTTTTACCAGAAAGCATTACAGAATTTCATGATTCCCATTCAGCTATAGCATTATGTTTGTTCTCAACTGTTCTTTCATTGCTGCTGCCTATGTAAAGAAAAATCCATTTGTAAGTTGGAGCATTTGGACATTACACTTGGTCTACAGCTAGTCTGCAACAGAACTGCATACATATAACCAAAACTAATTTATTGCTCAGATGAATTATAACTAAAGGTAACCAAATTCACATTCAGCTTCCCCTCAAAGTAGTAACAAGTACAAGATACTCTTCTTGAGCCACTTTCACCTCTTGAACTCATTTCTTACCTCCAGAAGCTCTATCTCACTTAGACACAGCCCTTGACCTCTTTTACCCATTCAGAAGCTCATGGTAAGTACAATAACGTAACACTGCACTGAAGCCAGAGTAAGAACAGCAAAGTGACATATCAGCAAGAAGGTGCATTCATGTACCGTAACTGCTGACTGATCAACCCACCCTTTCTGTCAAAGAAATACAAAGGACAGGAGTGATACAGCACATAGTGGACAAGCAGTTTACCAGAAATGTGTTTTAGACTAAAGTAAATACCTTTCTAATAACAATTTCTTTAAGAGAAGACACTGTCCACATGAAAGAATGTCTTCAAGTGCCTGGTGAATACACAGTTCAAAGAAGAGCCCAATTTACCACCATATCACAAAGAATGCTTTCATATTGGAAAAGTTACTAATTTGAATGACATAACTTGAGCAACAATTCTAGATACTAGATTTTGCAGTCCAGCAAATGACAGCACCACCCTGTATTGTTCTGTAAAAGAGAAGTTAAATGACAGTCTTGATTTAAAACCAAATCAAACTGAAACAGTGACTCAGAAGATGACATATTACCCCTAAGATTCGGCCTTTACAGTCAGCTATGTGTCTCTTGCTACCTTTGGCATAATAGTATTACTTTGCATAGATAAACTTAACAGGAAAAGGCATCATATTTTAGCCACAACGTTACTTGAATTGTACAGAGGAGGCAAAAATCTCACTGCTCAGAAATTTAATTTAATAAGACTAACCAGTAACACAATCATATAGAAAAAGTGGTTTTAAACTAAAATAGAAAACGGTGGCAGTAATCACTTTCGCCAACTTCTATCTAATTAAAGACCATTAAAGCAGCAACCCTAACTACTACTACACTCAATTTATGAGATGTGCTAATGACAACAGTAGGAGGCACACTTGACTCAGAATAGTTGAGATGAATATATACAATTGGAATAAAAGTATTTGACAGCTAACACTACGCTAACATTTTCCTTGCATTAACTGGAGCTGAGCAGAGCACCGGCCCTATGCAGCTGCTGCTGAGCTCCTTGATATTTCACATTTAAGTATCTGCATCCAATATTTAAACTAGGTTCACTTACAATTTGCTTCACGTAGACAGGCCACAAAGTAAACTAGGACGGTCCATCAGTCACACCTTCAATAGGATTTTGTTACACACCTATAAACAACCTTGAAATACTCAATTCCTTCAAATCAAATCTTCCTATCTTTCACAGATCAAGAAAAACTAGAGTCTTGACCAGGGTCTCCCTTGCTGGGGATACTAAGGACACCATTTGGTCACCCATAGAAATTCAGCTCTTTCTCCTGTTTCCTCCACAGTTCAGTACATCAAGCATGAGGAATATTACAAGGCAATTCAAGAGCCTTCTTGAGGATATGGAACAATACTCTCCATAGTATCATCAGCAACTCAAGAACCCAAGCTGCATTTGATAAACAGCATCCAAACTTCTTTTGAAAGGAAGTTTATTGATATTCTCAGATTTTACACTTTATCACTACAGAGCACAAAGAAAAATCAGGTATAGTTGCATTATTCAGCATTAAAGTCTTCTGCTGCCAGAGACCATCACAAAGTCTTCTGTGTTGTCTTTGGTCCAAAAGATTCCTACTACAGAATTTCCTCTAATATTGAAATATTGGAGTTTAACTGAGCTGAAAGTAGCTCTTATCTTTCTCCCTTCCAAACAGAGGCTTTGAGGAAACTGAAGCACTCTAGGCATGCTAGAAAAGCCTTAAAAAAAACATATGTCCGAAGACTCTGAAAGAGTACAAACTGGTTTTGTCCCATTCTGTCATACATCTTGCAATCAAGAACTGCAATACACTTTTATCAACTTCAGTCAAGCCATGAGAGGAACAACTTAGTCCACATAATTATGCCAAGCAGCCTCATTCCAGCAGCACTACAGTGACACTACTCAGAAGACTCTAGAGAGATGGGACAACTAGGATGCCTATGCTTGCTAGTATGCATGCAAAGAAAAACTCTGTTATTTCTAAGAAACATTATTTCAAGACAATTAAAAGTAACCATCAGTTACTTAAGGTTAGTGTAACATAGCATGAAGGGAAATCATTCACATTCCCCTAATAAAATAATTATGCTCTGAAGCTTCACCAATTCTGAAACCATGGCATTCTGAAAAACCAATGACACCTAAGTTTCAGTCCCTCTTTATGAATTCAGATCATATTATGATACAAATCCTGCATAATGAATATCACTAACCTGTCAACAATTATATTTCCCTAGAAAAATAAGAGGATGTACCCATTATACCAATAAGTACTAAGTTCCTCCTTTTAATTCTAGACAGAAACAGTAAAACAAGGCTTAATCTTAAAAAAAATTCTACCAGCTGCAGAGTCTAGCTCCTCTAGCAAATACTTTTAACAGCTATAAAATGTATATTGTTGTTTCAAACTTGTCATTTTAGATGCAGCCTCCTTAAAAGAGAACTACAGCCTTCAGAATAATTTAACCCACAAGGCACTCCTGTAACATAGTTAACCTTCAAGTAAAACATCGAAAACTTCCCCCCTTACAAATATTTTCATTCAAGCTTTTTGCAATCTGTCATTTTTAACACTATCCATGGAATTCTTCACGCAATTGAAAGCTCTGCAACATGCCCTTTTTAAATGAACTTCTTTATTAAATTACTTCAAAGAAGGTGCCTCTTCAGACAGTTTGTCCACATGGTACTAATGATGATTAAGACACTTCAACAGACGGAATGTAAGTGAAAAGTGACTGATGCCAAGCTGACATTAGTTTCTGATCAGTAAGTAAAGTGTGAAGATTAAAACAGATTTCAGAGGTCAAGGGACTTCAAAATTGCAAAGATTAAAATTTCAATTAAAAGTCATATAAATTTGATGGATTATTTATCTCCTCTCAGTTCAAACTGCACACGAAAAGCTTAAGCAGAGCCTAACACTGGATCATCTCACTTTTTCAGTCTAAAATCAATGTTTAAAAGACCACTACAGTAAATACTTAGCTAGCACAGAGGAACAGGACATGCTTAAGGGTCACAAAGAAAATTGGAAGTTTACTTCCAGGGTCAGTGAGTAATAAATGGCAGTAACATAATGAATCAGGATACTGGCAGAATGCTTGAGCAGTCATCCAAAAGCAAATATGAACACAAATTGAAAAATCTGCTAATAAATTATCTCAGTTTGACTAGAATAGATACCAAATTGCTTTTGAGAGGAGGAAAGTTTTAGTGCAGTTACTGCAATCAGTCACTGGAGAGCAGCTAACGGCTTAAAAATTCCACAAAGACTTCTGGGATTTTGACCCAATGCTCTTTTGTCTGCCCTAAATTGGATGGGAACACATTCAATAAAAAAGCCATAGTACACAAACCCCTCCATTAATTGCACCAAAACCCAATGCTAAAAAACAAGCACTATCCTTTCAATTTAATGCTGAGGCTTTGAAAACAAACTAGTACACCAGGTATTTGTTCCTGGTACTCAAAGCTCTTCCCACTTCTTTTAAGGTTGTTGCACAGCAACCTGCATCTCGGTTATACAGGTTCTGAGTCCCGTGGAACAAAAAGTGTTCTTGCCATCGTTAGACTGGGCTTCTACTCAGGCTAGAAACTTGGTAGAAGAATAGCATCTTAGTCCAGTTTAATCCACTGATCATTTGAAAAGGTTAAACTCCAGCATTTTTTTTAAAGCTTTAGAAAGAAGAAAATTACTTTCTTCCTTTCCTCATGCTTGTATCAAATGAGAACACTAGAACTTAGAATAAAAAGATTTGCAAAACTAAATGTGATGCACTACATGACTTTGTGTCTATTCTAGAGTTATCTCCTACAAGAATTCACTGCCACAAACACATGAAATGTCTGTGAAACTAACAATTTAGTATTTTTTTCTAAGAAAAACACCTAAATAAATTTCAACAAATTAAGGCTAGTTCAAGTTTACATTTACACATTTTGCCTCAGCTGTGTACAAGTAGTTTCACAATCCTCCAAGCTACCTTTTGGATGCCTAAAACGCAAGATGCTATAAGAAACAGAACTGAAGTACATTTTCTGATGACAAAACTAAAATATTCTTCTGAAAACAAAGTGTTCAAATGAATTAAAAGGCAAACTGACTCCCAAGGAAAGGCTGCACCTTTCTTCCAAAGGTGTATCTCAGGTAAGACCTGCATAATAAAGCAGACCTCTAGCTGATAGATTTTACCTCCTTCAAGCACACAACCTAGCACCTGGGAGAGTGACTGTGCTTTGGTAATTCACAATTTTTATTTATTTATTTTACCTGCAGCTCACACCAGGCGACTTCCACAGTGGTATCCGTATCCAGACCTTTATACACAGTTTTGAAAGAGCCTCTTCCAATCTCAATGTCAAACTTCAGGAAGCGGCCATCTGGGGAGATGCCCACTGCCTTGGTTTCAAGCTCTTCGATGTCTTCCTGCTGCGTTCTCCGCTCCTCAAATTCCCGGCTGGCAGCTGATGTGCTGCCAGCGGCACTGGTGGGGGGTAGTGCGGTTGCCTCGTCCTCCTCCTCCTCCTTGGGCAGCAGCGGGGCGGCATCCTTCGTCGAAGGGGGCTCCTGAGCAGACTGTCCTTCGAGGGGAAGCGGGGCAGGTGGTGGAGGCTGCTGCAGCAGCGAGGGGGCCTGGGCGGCGCTGACAGCGATGTAAGAGGTCGGGATAGCACACTCGGGGGGAGAGACCAACGGAGCGGCGCTGCCTCCCGAGACAGGGGCCGAGGGCGCTGCGGGCTGCAAACTGGGTAGCTCCAAGGCCGTAGCGTTGGAGTCGCAGATCACGCTACGACGGAAGAAGCGGTGCTCGGTGGCTGCCGCCCCTCGGCTGTCCTTGTCCATGGTGTGGCGGCGGCGTCGGTACTCCTCACTACGGCCTCCACTCCCTGCTCCACCGCCTGCTCCACCGCTCCCGGAGGCTCCGTGGTCGGAAGCGGCTCCCAATTTCTCCCCAATGGAGCTGTCCGAGCTAGAACCGTTCTTGGGAGGCGGCGGCGGCGGCACCAGGAAGCGAGGGGCCGGGGTGCCGCTGTCTGCGGCGCCCCCCGACATCGTGCCCCGGGGGAGCGCTGCTAGAGCGAGGCGGCGGCAGGGAAGAGGGGGAGGCAAGGGAAGGAGCCGGTCACTGAGCGGGGAGCGCGCCTGTCCGCGGCTGCCGTTGCAGCTGCAACAGAGGAGGGTCCCAAGGGCTCCTCACGGCGGAGCTGTGAGGCGGCTGCTGGGGAGGCTGGGCCGGCGGGGTGGATCCCCGGTCAGTGTCTGCATCCATCCTGCAGCGGGGAGCCGGGCAGCGGGGCCGACATGGAGCAGCAGCAGCGGAGTCGGGGCGCGGGGATGGGGGCGGCCAGAGTAGGAAAAACCCAAACACCGGGCCCAGGCGGGGTGGGAGGCACCCCGAGGCAGGCGCCCGACTGGGGAGAAGCTGGTGCCTCGCCCGGCTGCCTTAAGACGAGAGGAGCGCGCTGCAATTATTCCCCGGCGATGGAGAGAAAGCGGGGCAGGTCCGGGTGCCCCCCGGAGCGAGGGCCTGCGGGGAGAGGAGCTGAAGGGGCCGGGAAGCGAGGTAGGGAAAAGAGAGGCAGGCCTCGCACGCCGGCCGCGGAGGAAGCTGCCGCCTTCAGTCACTCGCACCGGGCGGGGGGAGGCCTGGGCAGGCCCAGCACCCGCACCCCGGCGGAGAGGCAGGGGAAGGGGGCCTGGGGGCTCAGCCCCGCCTCACCGGGGCTCCCATGGCGGCCGCGGCCTCCACCTCCCGGCAGGCAGCCACCGCCCGCGCGCGGCCGGCCCGCGCTCCCTCCAACCGCCGCCGCCGCCTCGCACAGAGCCGGAAACCCTCCTCCTCCTCCTCCTCCTGCCCCCCGCCCGCGGCTTGCAGCCTCGCCTCACCGGGGGCCGGCCGCCCTGCCACCGCCGCAGGTGAAGCCGAGTCCGGGTGGCGCCCCGCTCCGCGGCGGGGAGGAGGGAGCGGGAGCCGCCGCGGCGACGTCTCCGCGCTAAATGGCGACGGGCGCCCGAAACCGACACACAGGAGCGGGAGGAGGAGGAGGAGGAGAAGGTGGGGGGAGGTGGAAGGGGAGGAGGACCGGAGCCGTTGGCCACGCCCCCTTCCGCGCACGCGCGCACGCGCGCACGCTCGCCCGCTCGCGCTGGGGGAACGGTTGGCCCCCTCCTCCCCGCACCGCAGCCTGTGGGAGGTGGTGGCTCCCGGCGTGCACCGCGGCCGCGCGCGGATCTTCACGGGAGTTGTTGTTTCCGTTGGGGNCTCAGCTGTGTACAAGTAGTTTCACAATCCTCCAAGCTACCTTTTGGATGCCTAAAACGCAAGATGCTATAAGAAACAGAACTGAAGTACATTTTCTGATGACAAAACTAAAATATTCTTCTGAAAACAAAGTGTTCAAATGAATTAAAAGGCAAACTGACTCCCAAGGAAAGGCTGCACCTTTCTTCCAAAGGTGTATCTCAGGTAAGACCTGCATAATAAAGCAGACCTCTAGCTGATAGATTTTACCTCCTTCAAGCACACAACCTAGCACCTGGGAGAGTGACTGTGCTTTGGTAATTCACAATTTTTATTTATTTATTTTACCTGCAGCTCACACCAGGCGACTTCCACAGTGGTATCCGTATCCAGACCTTTATACACAGTTTTGAAAGAGCCTCTTCCAATCTCAATGTCAAACTTCAGGAAGCGGCCATCTGGGGAGATGCCCACTGCCTTGGTTTCAAGCTCTTCGATGTCTTCCTGCTGCGTTCTCCGCTCCTCAAATTCCCGGCTGGCAGCTGATGTGCTGCCAGCGGCACTGGTGGGGGGTAGTGCGGTTGCCTCGTCCTCCTCCTCCTCCTTGGGCAGCAGCGGGGCGGCATCCTTCGTCGAAGGGGGCTCCTGAGCAGACTGTCCTTCGAGGGGAAGCGGGGCAGGTGGTGGAGGCTGCTGCAGCAGCGAGGGGGCCTGGGCGGCGCTGACAGCGATGTAAGAGGTCGGGATAGCACACTCGGGGGGAGAGACCAACGGAGCGGCGCTGCCTCCCGAGACAGGGGCCGAGGGCGCTGCGGGCTGCAAACTGGGTAGCTCCAAGGCCGTAGCGTTGGAGTCGCAGATCACGCTACGACGGAAGAAGCGGTGCTCGGTGGCTGCCGCCCCTCGGCTGTCCTTGTCCATGGTGTGGCGGCGGCGTCGGTACTCCTCACTACGGCCTCCACTCCCTGCTCCACCGCCTGCTCCACCGCTCCCGGAGGCTCCGTGGTCGGAAGCGGCTCCCAATTTCTCCCCAATGGAGCTGTCCGAGCTAGAACCGTTCTTGGGAGGCGGCGGCGGCGGCACCAGGAAGCGAGGGGCCGGGGTGCCGCTGTCTGCGGCGCCCCCCGACATCGTGCCCCGGGGGAGCGCTGCTAGAGCGAGGCGGCGGCAGGGAAGAGGGGGAGGCAAGGGAAGGAGCCGGTCACTGAGCGGGGAGCGCGCCTGTCCGCGGCTGCCGTTGCAGCTGCAACAGAGGAGGGTCCCAAGGGCTCCTCACGGCGGAGCTGTGAGGCGGCTGCTGGGGAGGCTGGGCCGGCGGGGTGGATCCCCGGTCAGTGTCTGCATCCATCCTGCAGCGGGGAGCCGGGCAGCGGGGCCGACATGGAGCAGCAGCAGCGGAGTCGGGGCGCGGGGATGGGGGCGGCCAGAGTAGGAAAAACCCAAACACCGGGCCCAGGCGGGGTGGGAGGCACCCCGAGGCAGGCGCCCGACTGGGGAGAAGCTGGTGCCTCGCCCGGCTGCCTTAAGACGAGAGGAGCGCGCTGCAATTATTCCCCGGCGATGGAGAGAAAGCGGGGCAGGTCCGGGTGCCCCCCGGAGCGAGGGCCTGCGGGGAGAGGAGCTGAAGGGGCCGGGAAGCGAGGTAGGGAAAAGAGAGGCAGGCCTCGCACGCCGGCCGCGGAGGAAGCTGCCGCCTTCAGTCACTCGCACCGGGCGGGGGGAGGCCTGGGCAGGCCCAGCACCCGCACCCCGGCGGAGAGGCAGGGGAAGGGGGCCTGGGGGCTCAGCCCCGCCTCACCGGGGCTCCCATGGCGGCCGCGGCCTCCACCTCCCGGCAGGCAGCCACCGCCCGCGCGCGGCCGGCCCGCGCTCCCTCCAACCGCCGCCGCCGCCTCGCACAGAGCCGGAAACCCTCCTCCTCCTCCTCCTCCTGCCCCCCGCCCGCGGCTTGCAGCCTCGCCTCACCGGGGGCCGGCCGCCCTGCCACCGCCGCAGGTGAAGCCGAGTCCGGGTGGCGCCCCGCTCCGCGGCGGGGAGGAGGGAGCGGGAGCCGCCGCGGCGACGTCTCCGCGCTAAATGGCGACGGGCGCCCGAAACCGACACACAGGAGCGGGAGGAGGAGGAGGAGGAGAAGGTGGGGGGAGGTGGAAGGGGAGGAGGACCGGAGCCGTTGGCCACGCCCCCTTCCGCGCACGCGCGCACGCTCGCCCGCTCGCGCTGGGGGAACGGTTGGCCCCCTCCTCCCCGCACCGCAGCCTGTGGGAGGTGGTGGCTCCCGGCGTGCACCGCGGCCGCGCGCGGGTCTTCACGGGAGTTGTTGTTTCCGTTGGGG
>VYZX01019476.1:22418-48179 GCA_013401335.1 Brachypteracias leptosomus
GTGCCCCGGGGCCGGGGCGGGTTTTTCGCGGGGTGGTTTTTTCGCTGGGGGGGGGGGGGGTGGAGGTCTGGCTGGGCCAGGCCCGTCTGGGACAGTTGCCTGTGGCTTCCCCTCGGTGAAGGAGCAAAGCGCTATCGGCCTTAGCACGTGTGGTGTCGGGGAGCGAGGCTGTCTTCCCCCCAGCCCTTTCCTTACCGGGACCCGCTGCCTGGTCCCTCCTCCATCCCCCCGGCCCTCAGGGCGGCCTGGGTGGGAGCTGCCGGCCGTGGCGGGTTGGGCCGCAGGAGGTTCAAAAGGTGCTGTGTGTGCGCTCGTTGTTCGTTTCTTCAAGTCTTACGTTACACGTTTTCAATAAATATTTAACTTCCCGTTTTCAAACATTTTAAAATTGTGGGCAATGGTAACTCTGTGTATAGGAGTACTGTATGAACAAGTTAGGGTTTGGGCTTTTTCTCAATTTATGTCATCTGAAAAGGCATTAATTAATGGCCACGCAACCTAAAATGCAAATAACTACCCTGTAAGTGTGTGCACTCCATTATTTAAAAGAAAACAGGTTTGCAGCCTTTGCCCTGAAAATGATTCTATGGCCTATGACCATTTCAGTTGTGACTGTGGCTGTTGCAGTTGAATCAAGGCTGTGCAGCAGCCAGAGGAACAGCGAGAGCCCATGCAAACACTGACACAAATTGGGAACTTTCAGGTTAACAAAGCACTGGCACACACGAGTCATGTAGTTTATTTATATCATGTTCCTCTTTTGCGTCAATAAACCAAAACCAAGCACTTTCCTTCTTACAAAAGCAGTCTTTTGAAGGCAACGGGAATGTACTGAAGGAGGAGCAAACAATTGGGTACCATTCCTTTCAGGCAATTGCAAATCAAAAATTATGTCAAGGAAAAAAAATTAGGAAATTTCCCTATGTAAATATGTTCTTAGCAAACACCCTGGCATTACAAACACTTTTATAAAAGTTACTTTTAAACCAGCAGTCAGTGAAAGTTACACGTTGCTGATGTGAGGCCTTAACTCCTTCAGCACAATGTAACACAA
Organism: Brachypteracias leptosomus; assembly: GCA_013401335.1. Taxonomy (NCBI): domain Eukaryota; kingdom Metazoa; phylum Chordata; class Aves; order Coraciiformes; family Brachypteraciidae; genus Brachypteracias; species Brachypteracias leptosomus. The sequence goes on from VYZX01019476.1 coordinate 23,473, forward strand.
GTGGCTCCTTCAGAGCTCCGCAGCCCCCAGCCACAAGATACCAACCTGAGCAGTTCTCATGTACTTGTATTCCTCACATACAAAATTTAATACCTCATGTGGGACATGAGGTACTTCATTGTACAGCTCTTCAGTTGAGACTTCTGTATGGCTTAAGCCTTCTGGAGCTTGCTCTCACTGAGAAAGTTAATTCAGTTAGTATACTCATTAGTGTACTATTTGAACCGCATTGACACAAGAGTAGACACTCTCCAAAACAGTGCTGAGGGTAATTTGATTAGCAGCAAAGAGTGATGGGATCGAAACTCATTAACTTATAATTAAGTCTCCTATATCCCCACTGCACTGCCAGGACCAGTGACACCAGCAATTGACCATCAACATCTCCTCTAATACCAAGCAGGGTTTAGCTTCACTCAACACTTGTCCACAGAAATCTGTGCATCTCTCTAGACACCAGAATCACAGAGTAATAGGGGTTGGAAGGAACCTCTGGAGATCATCTAGTCCAACCCCCCTGCTAAAGCAGATTCACCTAGAGCAGGTTACACAGGACCACATCCAGACAGATACAAATGAAGATTCATCTGTAGCATCAGCAAGCATGCTAGCTTTATACTATTCATAGCAGTAGGACATAGTAGCAGGGCTCCATCAAGGGCTGGCAAACAAGGCCTCATTACCCACCCTGGTCTGTGTCACTCCATCTTCACTGCTGTTGTTGCCTCTGGAGCTACATTAAGGCAGAGATCTGCTTGCCTCCACTGCTCACTGCATTATTACTATCCCTTTGGTTGGGATAAGTAGGAATAGATAGCAAACCTTGCTCCAGATTGGTGTCTGATGTAACTTCATGAGCATATATCTAAAATGATAGAGTGATAAATCATTCCTTGTGGTGTAAGCCTGCAGATGTTTGGTGACTTCCACTTGCATCATCAGTAGTCTTTGGCAAGCAACTCCCAGCTCTGCACCCAGCCACGCATTGTATGATCTACTGCAAAAGGTACATGGGCTGCAGCTGGGGAACCACCGCCCTGTGGTCTACACATGTGGTTTACATAAGACCTTGCATGTAGCCCCTCTCTTACTCGAGTGCCTTTCACCCATTGTTCTTAACTATATATTCCCTTAGTTAATTAAGCAAAAGAAGCAAAAGCTTTGCAATAGAGACCTGCAACCCAGCAGTGCGTAGCCACAAGGGGCCTGAGGCAGTCTTCTACTAAAAAATTGTGGTAATTATGTAAAAAAGCACCTCCCCAGTGTCTGATCCAGCACATTCCTTAGTAGTCTTGAAATTCAAGAAGGTTAGTCCTCTGAGCCCAGCGTGTTCAGTCCAAGATCCGTAACACCCAGCTCTTCTCACTGGCTCCTCTTCTGGGCAGAGGTAGGTTTAGCAATTACCAAAAGCTGAGCAGCTGACCTGGAGGTGGGAATGATGGATTTTGTCTTCTTTGGCTCTGAAAAATGAAGTGGAATGATACTGGCAATTATATTTTATGTGGGTGTTTTAATTTTGTCATTCTAAAAAAAGACGAATGTAATAAAGAGTGTGGGCTTGCTTTCCCTTCAATTTTAGTTCTTTTAATCTTAAAACTGTGTTTAGGCTAAATGGAAAATTTCAGTATTGCAGCTAGATTTAATAAAGTATTAAAGTAAATTCTATATGTATTCTATGTTTAGAAACAAGTAATTAAAATAGTTTCGGTGCCAGAGTTCCTCAGCCAATTAAAAATGTTTCTTTTGCCCGTTGCTGTAAGAAAAATCTACAGAAATAAGGAGCCTGACTATACTTGAGAAATTACAGGCAAAGAGACTTAAACAATCTTTTGATTAAATCCAAAGGGCTGACACTTGACATAGTAAAAATATCCTCCTTCTGTCAAGCCTCTTTTAGTCAACTTGCTCAGAACAATAATAGTTTAAAATATTACTCTGAATGAAGTGTGATTTTGAAGTAGACTGAATCAGAAACTTTTTTTTCTGTTTTGCTTTCTCCAGTGAAATTTCATTCACTGTTGGCATTCATGACCCGCCCATGTGACAAAGTATTAATGTGAAACAGCTATTCTCTGTTTTCTCTTATGCAATACATTATGCAATGCAGAAGGCTATGCCATAATTTTGATGCATGTGATTTTATTCCATAATCTAAGTGCTTTTCAAAGCTAACTATTCGTCTCAGTTTTATTGCACATTACCAGGTTGCAGCTACAGTGCCATATATTGACAGTGACAATCCAAATTTTTTAACCACAGTTTCTTCTTTCTTTGATGTTTCTTGAATCTCGGCTTCTGCCACAGTGTTCACTTCTGTTTCTTAATGCTGGTAGTTAGTGAAACAAAGTGTTTCAAGACTACATGCTTGAGAAATGAGAGTATTTAACTTTCCAGATATTCTGTTTTGCTTTATTTTTTCCTCCAGTCAATCTAATTTAATTGCAAACTTGTTCTAAAACCTTACATTTCTTTTACTCTTTTACCTTTAGAGAGGTTTTGTACTTCGGAAGTAGTTCTGAGAATCAGGTCAGTTATGAAATCGCTGTAACCATTTCTAGAATCTATGGGCAGTTTAAGTCTTCAGACTCTGCAGTAGATCAACCATCAGGTGGTGTTGGATGGTGAGTCCTGCAAAAACCTCTGAAAATGAGAAGTCCCTCCACAAGCAGGGACCATGGGAATTGAAAAAAGTAAGAACTACAAGTCCTACAGGGCTCAAAACGAAATGTCCCTCTTTGTGCTCTTCTGACTTACAGAGTCTGCTAGTCTGCAGGAAGACAGGTCCACACTATGTCCAAGACACCTGAGCAAAGTATAAGCTCTAAACTAAAGGACTAGTGAAAGAGCTAGACAGACTGTATCAGAAAGACTGAGTCCAAAGATTATGAATTTATGTAACATCTCTTTTTTATTGCTTGAGAAAATGGCAACAACCCTGCACCATTAAACGGGAGCATAGCATGTACTTCTTCATTGGATTGAAACCTACATTTCCCTTTCACCCACCCGTCCACCCCCATCCTAGTTACTAGAATAGAAAGCATAACTCTTTTTCTTTTCCTTCTTTCACCATTCTCTTGAGCTACATTAACAAATGTATTCCAGCCATGTGAAAGTAAGCCAGGGAGAAAACCAGTAGAAGGTTTGTTACCTGCGGTTTTAAAGGACCAAAGTACAATTTTTAGTTGTATAAGTAACCAGTTTTAGTCCAGAGCTCATTGTAGGCTGTGCCACTGGCTCCCTGTTGTTTGTATCTAATCAACTATCATATTTATTATTAGCATATCTATTTATCTATTACATTCTCCAAATATAATCCATTCAGATAAAGTCAAACAACATGATAAAAGAACATTTAAAATAACCCAAGATGAGACTTAATTATTGTTCATGTGCTATTTCGAACTGCATCAAGTCATAATGGCAGGTGCTGTGGCCAAATTAAATGTCACTTCTATTGGGGGCAGAGGAAAATCATTGTTCACTTAATTCTTTATGTCATCTTCATGGCTATTCTTGCAGTGTTTCTGTACACAACAAGTTTATGGAGTAGTCTAACAGTAAGTGTTGTGGAAGCACAGATACTTGCTGAAATCAGCATTGTGTTCTTCCTTTTTCTGTGTCGTTAGTCATTGTTCAGGATGCGTCATTTATCTTTTTTCTTTCTAAGGCTTTAGGGAATTCTGTGCTTCACAGCAGTGTCATAACACTTCTAAAGCAAGCACAGAAGCAGGGGCACTGCTTTAATGAAGAGGATCTGTTTGATGAAGGTGGGTGAAGGGAAGTGTGAAAAAGATGGTGATGCTGTGTTTGCGGCTGAATCTGTTAGTGATGCTGTGCAGCAGTCAACCTGCCCTGCTTGCTGTTCACTGCTCACAAGCTGATGAAAATCAATCACTCTCACAGCAGGTCCAGTCCTGCTCCTCTCTACATCAAAGTACAAAATTAAAATACTACTCACTTCAGTCCAAGCAGAAGCAGGCTTACAGTCCAGCATAAAGAACTTCCTTATGTCCTTCAAAAGCACGGTCTAGTCCAAATGAAAAGCATTAGTCTATTCCTGTGTCATCTAACCTGGCTCCAGTACTGGAAGGTGCTTGTCATTGCTGAAAGGTCTTGAGCATTCCTGAAGGATCATTAGTGCTTTCCTCAGCCACTGACAGCAGGGAAAACAGGAACTCTCAGTCCCTCACAGCAGGGCTCAACACCTTGCAGAATTGAACCCTTGATAAGGTGGGAGTCCTAAAGAAAAGAGGAAAGTGATCATTTAGCTGAAGGGAGCAATATAAATTTGGAGTAACCTTCCTAGATCACTTGTGTCCTGGCAAAATACTTAGCACGAGGAGTGATTGGCATGTTGTGAACATTACAGAGCCATCTGCTTGCGGACTCAGTCAGCTGACTCCTCTTGCATTTTGTAGAGACTGGGAGTGAAGGCACATTCTGGCAATCCAAAGCTGATATATGGCCTACTGTGGTTTGTCTGTAGTGAAAGCGTTTATTGATAGTATAAAAGTGCTGGTATTAAAAATGACTTAAAATAAGGCTCCTTACCTAAATGACCTCTCTATACATGTGCAAAGTTTTCACACTCATGTAGTTTTCAGTGTTGTAATTACAGTCTAATGAAAAAATATCCAGTGTAAACAAGCTCTTGGGGATCACTTCCAGATGACACAGGTCAGAGCAGCTCTCATGTTGCTCAAATCTGTGTCCAAGGCTGGGCAGAGAATAAGGGAGCTGTAGCTGCCTCGCAGATAGCGCTAGATCTTTTGCTGCACTTGATCTTAAGTGAAACGCTCCAGGGAATCTACTTTATGTTTATCAGGGATCTCAGGAGGCTGGTGTCTTAGAGCTCCAGGTTGAAAACATGTAAGTTAGAAAAGATCTTAGTTTCCTTTGCATGCATGTGATACTACCTAAATGCAGACGACCCCGATAGGGCTGTCATACGTTGTTGATGACTAACTCCATTACAAAACAGCGGCCTCTTCAAGTTAATGAGGTATACAAGAACTCATCAGGTAGCCTCAAATAGGGAAAAATGGAAATTAATACTTCAACTGCCTTTGAGATGTGACAAAAATTTTTTTAGAAGTTTTTCAAATACACACATATATATGTGACACTTCTATTTTAATGTCTTTCTCTGAGAAACAGCTTAGCCAACTCATCTACCTCTGATACCAACATAGTGGTTTTGCTGTTTCAGTCCAGAAACATCAGTCTTTTAAAATATTTCTGTTTCATATTCTTGTTCTCTGAAAACAATTTATCCTTCTTATACATCCCTCCACAAACTCTTAACTGCCACCTAAGCTAGAAAACAAAGATATTGCCTCATGGGGACACAGCAACATCACACTGAAGACCAGGCTATGAAGTATGAGTGATGTCTTTCTGCCCAGATAACTCCTCAGGCTCCTACTGCCTTAGGTAGTTAGGACAAAGTCTCAGGAAGCAGGTATGTTTAGATACAGCCATGGCTTCAAACCTTTGAGCTACACAAAGATTAAGTAGACAGATTGTCTACAGCAACACCGGAATAAAGGACAAATTATTAAAACTGTTTGATAAGTCAGACTCATTTCCTGTAGTTGGCTCCACCCTCTTTGTGATGCAGTGCTTAACTTCTGGTGCCTGCAACCTGAACTGTGAGCTGTTTACTCCCAGCACCTTGTAACCCTAGCAGGAGCCTCTCCACTGTGGTTGGAGACAGGCACACAAATGTGCATTGTCAGGACCCAAATCTGCAAACACTTCATCTGGGAAACAGTACTTAGTCCTATGAACAGTCTCATTGACATTTGCAGCAGTGAGTGTCTGAAGGATCAGGCTCTTGGTGATTATGTGATTACAGGTACAGCAGTTAAGATTCAAAACAATGCAGGATGGGGAAATGCAAATCATTCTGGTCTCTCCTAGAGTAAGTACTAAAAATCCCCAAATCAAACATCAGTACCTAAAATTAGATCCACAATCAAGTGACAGAGATTACACAACATTCATTACAAGGTTTGCCAGGATTTCAAGCAGAAAAGACCCGGAAGGGAATACAGATCTACTCATTAGGAGTTGAATATCACAGTGAATAAATTACTTTTTAAAAACATCTTACATTACAGGGAATATATAATCTCAGGGGAACCAAACAGTCTCTGAGCAGCTTACACTTTTGGCAACAGCCCAAGATACCATGAGGCACAAATCACACAAATGTCTGGGTTTGTGTCAATTCTGTGCTCAACATCTGCATGAGCTTTCTTCCTAGCTGTCCAAAAAAAAATCCTAGCTGATGCTTTGTTTCTTTGCCCAAAATTCAAGCATCATATATGTTATCAGACACATCAGACAAATTATGGCTGTTCTTTGAATCTAAATCTTTGTGTCCCCTCACTCTACTGGATACGTAACATCACGCATGATAGACCATATATTGACTGGCAATTGCAATATAAAACCAGCGAATAGACAATTACAATGCTGGGATGATTTCTTTTTTATGAAGCCATTATTTACTTCCTTAAAGGGCCTGAAGTTCTGTTAAAATTTAGATGTTATTACCACACAGTTATTATCAAGGACTAGAAATGTGATTATTTGGACATTATAACAGTCTATAAATATTTAAAGCATTAAACCCCAAAGGGGGTTAGTCTAATACAGGAAAGTAACACTAGAACTACTAGGGTGAATTGTGGAATGGAAAAATTGAAAAGCTTGAATGTATTTGAATATGGAATAATCTCCCAATAAGACCGAGCTGACACTACATTACTTGAAATTGTTTCAGTCACAGTCCCAAAAAGGCATTCAAAATCTACTGAGTTAAAACATGTGAGATGAGAAACACATTAGAAGATGAAACTGATTGATTGCACAAACTGCTATAAACGGAGTCCATCATCCTAATACTAAGAGTAATAAGTTCATCATTGTTAGTAAATGATATAAGTGGATATATTTGGTTGAGAAAAAAAAACAACAAACCCAAACACATTGGTTTACATCTTTTAAATTTCACACCCTGATTATGGACACTTTCTTGGTCATCCACCCCTCCTCTTTCAAAACCAAGACATACACCCTCTTCAGTGCCTGTAAAACTGGTAACACCTGTACGCCATGCCAGGATATTAAAGCCGTTGATATCATTTTATCAATGCTGTTGAGATCTTTGTACAGGAGAGAGAAGTAACCGCCACTGTGGTGTGGTTTCTGACCTGCTTGTTAGCAGCTCAGCTAACTCAGCTGGCTGGTTCAGAGTTTTTAAAAATGCAAGCTGACAACATGCTCTAAATGTTGGACTAAGCAATTTCAGAGTGCATATTTAGCTTACTGCCTTGATTCCTTTTTCTTTCAAGTTGTCTGGTAAGAATGAAATATTTTGCTTTAAAAAAGCTGATCCTAGGCAGACAGACAGCATTTATCTAAACCTGTAGTACGCAATGCAGGCTCTACTTGTGCAAGGGACACTCTTAGTCTGGACACATGTTATTGGCAATACTAGAATCCTAACATAATCCTAACTACTTTTTGCTTTAGTTGCATTAAGCGCTCCCAAAGCAAGCCAAAAATTATATATGGTGGTGGTTTCCCTGTTAAATCCTCTGTTACCACTCAGAAATTGTACGCTGTGGATTTTGGGAACATTACAATTGCTCAGGATCTATAGATGTCCCGTATCCTTAAATGCTTCCCTCCAAAGGAACTTCTGTACATCCAAGGTGTTGAAAGGACCAACACAAAGCCCTTCAGTGAGAGGTACAGTGTTCCAGGTGCTATAGCAAGAAATAAGTAGGAAGTTCAAAAGTGTCTGCCTAAGAGAAGGAGAAAGGTAGCTCTCAGATTTCTGGGGCATTGTGAATCCGGGAAGCGGATGAAATACTGAGGCAGCAGGTGAAAAAAAAAGAGGTTATTGAAAGCCTCACAAAAGGTTTTGTATATTTTCTATTTAGGGAATGTGATTTTCGTAGTACAAATAAACATCACCGCATGGTGGATGAGGTCTCTATCAGAAGGACAGATTATTGCTGAAGGCAGACCACTGCATATTTTCATGACGTCACGAGAAAGGAACAAGAAGAGCTTAGCTTAGCACAAGTAACCCACATTTCCTCCAGCAGTGTCAGTTTTCAGCTTCCAGTCTGAAAACTATGCCTTTTTGTTCTTCACAATTACCAGCGTAGAGTTGTCCCACTAACCCATTCAACCCTGTCCCTTCTCTGTGGTCCTCAATCAGTTCACATCTTATTCAGATTGTTGAGATATCCGGTACTTCTCTGTTAGTCATCTTTGGATTGTTTTTTCCTACCTGAACCCCGGATTGCACAATAGGTATGATTGCTGCTTGTCCAGTGTTTGTTATAAAACCCATGACAGCATTTTTTCCTTGCTGAAAAAGGAAATAGCATTTTATTTGAAATACTGTGCTGAGTATCAACATGAGAGGTTTTTTTAAAAGAGCTGAGAAGTATGCTGTCAGGAAAATGTTTCCAGGTCTACCTTTTCTCCCACATCCCACTATGTTGAAATAATTGACTGCTATACCACTGGTACTTGGGAAGAGGCTGACTAGCAGCAGCTAATTACTGGTCAATCTATTGCCCTCAGCAGCTATTGGTCTGAATCACACCCTCTGGCTTGGAGTGGCACAGTTTGCAGTGCAGTGGTCTGGAGGAAACTTAATTTTCAGGGTCTTCCTTGGGAGTCAACAACTGGGACAAGGAGTCCACATATCAAGATTCTATCACCAAGGCTACTAACACCATACCTGACTCAGCAGATGACCTGAACACCCTGGCTCTGAGTCCCTTCAGGTCACCCTGTCCTGCTGGGGATCCTGGCTCAATCCATGTCATACTGCATGGAAAGGAGAAGGTGGTTACTAATTTCTTCCTGCTCTATCCTTCTGCAGAAGAAACTGAACCTAGCTCAGTGGTACTGGATATTAGTTTCTGCTTTCCTCCCAGTTTGCTGCTGCAGTAGCAAAGAGTTGGCAGAGAGCCTTCTGTATCATATTTGATCTGTTGACACTTGCAGCAGTGCTGGACTCTAACACTGTAGGAGTTTCCGTCTGGAGAAATATGGTAGCCTTTCCTACCTCCTCATTCCACTCCCTATGGAAAACCTCCCTCTTGTTTTCCCAAATTCTAGGCCAAATAAAATATACCAAAATAACACTGGAGACAGAGAAGGAATCTCTTGCCTCAAACTTGGCCTCAGAGCAATATATGCAACCATTGCTTGTCTCACAAGTGAAGTCACGCGGGTGGAATCCAGGCAGGGTTTAATCAGCAGGGACAGCAGGTTCACCCTGGCTGCTATGCCAACAGATATCCCCCTTGTTTGTGGTGGCCAAAATGACCACTTTTGTCTGTTTTTGTGCTAGGTTGAGTTCATGAGAGTCCAGGCATTATATTCTTCAGCTGGCTAACTTAAAACTTTCTAGGAAAAAAAGGGCCAGAAGGTCTTGAACTGTGGTGGTGTAGCTGCCTTCTGGCCACTGTGCTGGGACATTTCACTGTTGCATGGAGAAGAGGCAGGAAAGCAATGCCTTCATCAGAATTGTTAGAGATCCTGCCTCACTCTTAAAGCTTTTTATTACTTCAGGGATGTTTTCCTGAGTAATCATGTAATTCTGCTGCACTCATATAATGTATTCAACATCTGACACATGAGCCAGAGGGTGACTTTTCTGTACCATAACCTGCCCCCCACAAAACAAGCATTATTATCTTGTCTATGCAGGGCACAGCTCTTTTAAAGGAAGCTCCTTGCATGTGGGGCAGCAAGGCCCTGTACAGAGACACTACAGAGGATCTTTTCTTACAGTTCCTCAGTATCAATGCAGGCTCAAGCCTGGAATGTATCATTCTAGCATCTCACCATCAAAGAAGCTGGGATTTGGCTCTGAGCTGATGATATTGTGTAGTACTGTGCTTTACTTAGAAGTAAGATAAGCATTATTATCAAGCTTCTGTCATCACTCTCTCACCTGGGGCTCCTTTAATGTGTCATACTGCTGCACAGTTAGATTAATGGCGTAGTCCCTTTAAGAGAGAGAGAAGAGGGGCTTTCTCTAAAATGCAGCTTCTCTTGTCTGTTTCTGCCAAGATGTGTGTTTGAAAAGTGTATTACTAAGGAGAACCCTGCTTAATTTACCCTATCTTGTATGGATTTTCATCCCTGTGTACAATCAGTGTCAAGACAATATGTCTGGTGATAATGAATAGCCATGTACTATGTGCTGCAACTTCAGCTCTTTTCAGGGAGTTTTAATCTCTTCCCAGTTTCCATCTGCTTCCTGTTCTAACAAAGGCCATATGGCCTTCAGAGCCACCTGTGCACTGGTTAGGTGGGATATGAGTGTTTGAAGTAGTACTGTTCTTCCGAGGAAATTTCCATTTTACATATAGGCTGAGAATGGGATTACTGACGGGTAGTAGGCACTCTCAGGACACATAACTTAAAGGCCAAAAGGGAGCATCACCCCAGTCTAACTGGACACCCTAATTAACCCAAGCTGCAGAATGACACCTATTCTTTCACTCCCGTATGATAAGCCTAACTAGTTGAACCACATTGGATTCATAGAAGTGTGCAGTATTTGAACAAAATTCTGGGTATGCTCTTTTGCAATTTGTCTCCAGCCCTCTATGGGTGTTGCTGGTGCAGGCAGCAAGCTAATTTATACCAGGTGAAGTGCTCAGCCTCCATTTTCTCCTCCTTTCTCATATGTTCCTCTCCTTATCTGGTGTGGTCTGTTTTCAGTGGATACAAATTGCTCGTAAAAATGTATATAACAAATCTGTTATCTTAGAAAAGACTTCTCTCTAATAGGCTAGCAGCCTCTCAGTGGCAGCATTATTTGGCAGATGTCCAGGAAGGAACTTCATGTTGCTAGCTAGGTTTTCACACTTGACTGTAATGTGCTCTTAAGAAACACTCAAGTGCTGATCATGAGACCCTTACTTGTGGATCTATCAGCTACAAAACTACCTCTAGATCACAACAATTCATAAAGTGTGCTCTGGGTATCTACAGAGACTTCAAGGTAACAATTGCATGAGTCTTCTTTGCATTATTGGTTAAGCAACAAGAATTATGTTTTTTAAAAATCAAATAATAAAATGTACAGGGGCACCAGCACCTGTTCACCTTTCCTGCTGCACAAGTCCTTCTTCTCTTACCTAATTTCCTTCTGTGTGAACTCCAGGCCTCCTCAACTAATTCCTGACAAACGGCCTTCCTCAGGCATTTGTATCCTATGCCCCACATTCTTTGGATTTTTCCAATAGATGTTATGGCTGAGATTTTTTACTTTTTTGCTTCTTTTTATCACATTCCCTAGCTCTTGCACTCAGCTCTTCCTGGTTAACTGGTTCTCCCCCTCTGTCTGCCTTTCCATCCTGCCATCCCACCTTGGGTGTCATCACCACCTGCCCTCTCCTCTGAGCCTGCAAATCCTCCATCAGGGGAGACCTTTAAGAACTGGTTAGACACACACTTACCAGAAATAGCATAAGTACACTCATTCTGCCTTAGGGCAGGAAGCCAATTAAAGGACTTACTGAGGCCCCTTCCAGACCTGCATCTTTCTGATTCTATTATCCTTTGCATTAGTGGGAGAGCAGTAATGGAGCCACACTTCTTGGCACAAATACTTCCAAGCGATTGTTATCTTGGACTCTTGGGCTTGCAGCTGGAGCTTCCCTTTTGTCTGTCTGCAGGGTAGCACAGGCTGCAGCTAGTGCTAAGGCTCAAGCTTGCCATTTCAGCTTCGATGATGACTTAAACATCTGAGCTTCTTCTCTCCATAAAGTTATCAAATTACTTTCATTTTCAGTCATTCTATATTTTCCAAGTACGATGACTGTCAATACTTATTATAATAGGGGTCTTTCCCTTGAACTTTCCTGTTAGTCATCAGCTATTTCTTCCCACTTTTATTTTAGATCTTTTGAGGCAAACATCGCTCTTCTGTGCTAAAACTGTGCAACCCCCGCAGAGATCAATTGGACTGCAGATACGCAACTGAGAATAGTTTCATTCTTTCTGCTGTGTTGCATGGGGTTTTTCTTATTGTCATGTCATTCTGATTATATTTGTATTTGTCTTTTCTGGTAATTCTGCAGATATCGTAGACAGCATACAACATTCCACAATACATCCTGCAACCATTTTGAGTATGACTACTCTTCCAATCAGCAGATGAATCTGCTATCAGGTGTGCATGTAGGATATCTCATTTAAGGAATCCAACCCTTCCAAAATTTAACTTTCTATTGTATTAAATTCCTTGGTAAATAGGTTTAATAAAAGTTTTTTAAAAATTGCTTTACCGCATGTAAAAACATTCTAGAATGAATACCCCATTATACACATCCAGCTGCAAATTGCTGTTATCTGTTCAGAACAATTACCCTATTGTACATCCTCTTAAAACCTGATACCAGCCCATCATCTTGGGGCCCAAAGTATAAAGCCATCCATTAACTTCCTTATACTTTAGATCAGCCCGCAAAACCAGCTTGGTGTTCCAGCATCCTTCGCAATAGGGTTGTTCATTATCAGCTATCAGCTTTTGTGCTAACAGTTCCACACTGAGTACAAAAAAGAAGCCAAAGGGTTTGCCTGCGGTTCTCTATTATTTTAAGCACTCTGGACTGAACTTACATTAATATTGTTATTGGTGTACTTAAAATAATAGTCAAAAGAATAGATGACTGGAAAAAGGTGAGGTGGTTTGGGGAGGAGGAGGAAATGCCAATGCTGCTGGAAAAACAATTTTTAAAAAAAAAAAAAGCAGTGTTTCAGTGAGGCAGATTTTACAACAAGCACCACTGACTTCTATGGAGTTGCTCCTAAATTGTACTAAAAGAACTGAGGAAAGAGTAAAAATTTTATAGAGGTAGAAAACACTTAAAGGATATAAAAAAAAATAATAAAAAAAAAGAATCTTTGAAACAATCAGGAGAAGTTTTCAAAACTCAAGTAGAGACAGTTCAAAGCTCAAGAGGCTTTCAGGCTTGTGTAACCCTCTGAAGTAAATCCACACAGCTCACTAGGCAGATAATTCGCAAAAGGCATTTTCAAAACCAAAGGTCTGACTACTGTATAATTTCCTTAGAAAATTAAGTTGACCCTGTGCTCTTGGCCAGTCTATATTCACCTCTAAAGTACAACTTGGTGGATACTTGTGGGTCATAGCAATTAATTTCTTTTCTTTTTGCATATTCCTTGAAAGTGTTTCTGTCTAGCCTTTAGTCTGAGAAGGAATTTGTAAGTGTAAAATATGATTTGTTTTTTAAATTGTGCTCTATTTTTTTCCTTATGTTCCTTTTTCTGCAGTTCGGTTTTCTAATTGTTTTAATTATCCATTAGATCTCTGTTATGCTGGAATACAGGAACACCTCAGATTTACTAAAGCAGGGACAAAAAACTCAGAGAATAAAATCTTGTGATGTGAATTGAAGTTATTTTTCTCTCCATTGCTTCCAAAGAAGAGCTATTTGTTGTCACACCCTACTCCACACATAAGCACACAGCAGGCTGCCCATACCAATGAAGATGCTCCTCCATCTCCCAGTACTGCTGGTAGCACCATCCCTCTCTATGTACAAAGTCCCCCTTCATGTCTCCTTTAGGGTTATGGAAAAGTAAATTGCAACTTTCTTTTTTAGGTAGGGGCTGGCAGAAGGTCACACTGTCCTTCTCCCACTGCTGCTGCTCCTAGCAGGGCATGCTGGTCCTCTAAGAAGCCAGCAGAAGCAGCTGGTCCAGCTCCATAAAGAAAAATGCACAAGTGCTGGCAAATTGCCCAAGGGCCTGGGTCCCAGATGAGAGATGCAAATAGGGAGGAGTAGATGCAATGCTTCATTAGGGGATGGACACACAGACCTGTTCAACAGTCCAACATAACGGCAGCCCTTCCCCTAGGGTATCCAACAGGCACTTCTGCCTGGGCAGAAGCATGACAGGTTTCTTCCTATTTGATGGGTTGAATTATTCCTTTCCTTTGATTCTTTTTGGGGAAAAAAGCTTAAACTGAGATGCTTTCAGGCAAGTGTCCATGGTGTTGATTATCATAAGCTGGCAGGAGGCAAGACTGTCCCGTGATGGTAAAGAGAAGGAACTTTCCTCTAACAGCATCACTCCAGACAAACTGCTTCTAAAGCTATCCTGCTTTCTTCACTCCCTTTTCTCCTTCCTGACCGAGGGATGCACGCTGCCAGCAGCCCTCAGTGATGAGGGAAAACATCTGGTTGTGATGTTTCAAATAAGGGAGCAGGTAGTGAAGGCTCAGAGCCTCTGTCTGCAGGTGAACAGGATAAAATACCAGTTTCTTAAGGATGCTGTTTTCATTAAGATGGCTGGTGGTGTCTGACAGGAAAAAATCTAAAACAGTTTTCAAGGAAGAACTGCTCCCAAAACAGTAATTCTGCTATAAAGAGAGAGGCAAAAAAGGGAGACAAAATGAAGCTTGATAGTTATAAACACTGGATTTTAGAAATCCTGTTTCAGGCATCTATAAGCAAGATTGTTACCTTATCACGTTAACTTATAATCCCCAATACGCTTTGTGTTTGCTGTGGATTATGTACTGGGAAAGACTATGATTCTCCTTTGCCTGTTTAGGTCATGGTGACCATCGATGGTCTTGGCCCATCGATCTAATCTGTCTAGATCATTGTCAGCATTTCCAAAAGACTGGTGCTGTTTGTGAGAAATGCTTTTGCTATCCTATTCCTTGGCTTCCACAGTCCAGGCTTTTTTGTAAAAAATATAACAAAACAAAAGAAAACACCCTTCATATTAGTTAATGGGCATATAAAAAAATAAAACCGCTTTCCTTTGGGAGCAATTTTTTTCTATCATAATGATAGATTTCACTAGGAAAATATTGTTTATTCCAAAATAAACTGTTAGCATTTTAAGCCATTTCTGTGGGTTTCTATCTATTATAATCTAATCAGAACTATTTTTAGAACACCAGTGAATAATAATATTAGACAGCACTGATCTCTGAGACAATTTGAGACTCCCAGTTGGGTTTCTACTAGAGAAGCGTATCATAAAAAGCACCATCACAAATTTGCCCCTTTGTTACAGAGACTGCCAGACAGATCAAGGACTTAGAGGGCCTGCCATTTGAAGTCTCTTCAGTTTGAAGATGTACTGTCAGGGATCAGCATGGAGAAGGCTTTTGTTCTGCTGCTGGAGTGTGTTTGTAGATGAAAGGAGAACTCCTGCGCTTGGGCCATCAACCTGACACTTCTCAAGACATGAAAATTGCTTGGAACTAAGCTGGACTGAAAAAAATAATATATATTTATTTTTCCTGTGCTTATTACCTTCAGGAGCATCCCAATCACTTTGTAAAGAAATATTGATACATAATTACCCTACTGGAATGGAGGATTTACAGCATAAAGAGCAAATATTTGAAACTGCACAAGCACCATAGCTGAGTGAAAAGTTCTGAAACTACGTTACAGTCACAGGGGGTTCTTCCATTTCATTCAATGTGTTTCAATCCAGTCCTTAAAACTTCTGGAGCATAGGCTATTGGTCACTTGTCACTAAGATCCATGTCACAGAACCATCACCCTAATAGACTTTTTAAAACATGATAACAATTTTATCTCTTATTACTTGAGCAACCCCTTCAGATCCCAGATGAAATACAGTGGGTAAGACAGCAGAAAGAGGAAATGTTTTAAAAGCCACAGAGATTATTTTAGTTTTTTAATGTCTGATACCATTTACTTATGCAATAGAAAATCCCTTTTAAATGCACTTTCTTTTGTAACACTGAAAAATTGAGTATGAAAAGAGAAAGGATGGCTCACTGTGAACCTTCAGCTTATGTTGTTGAATTCTCAACACTCCTGGGCACCTCACTTTTCATCCAAAGCCCACATGTACTCCTGTCAAGGGGTGACTGACCTTATGCTTTATTCTCTGTCCAAAGATCTCCAAGCACCTAATAAAGTTCACCACCTGATTATTTACTGTATACACAAAGAGCATTTTGCTCACCTGCAATTCAGCCACCTCTGGGATGAAACACAGTGCTTTAGGCAGCGAGCATGTATTACCCAAGGGATCTAAGCATGAAGTATTGGATATCATGTTCTTAATAAAACTAAGAGGGAATTTTAGGCAGAATTTAATTAATTACCCGTCAAGGATGTTATCTGGTTAAGAGAGATTTACAAAGAAAGTAATACAGGATTTAACTGACACAACTACTTAAGTCCCTGGTTTTACTTCTGAGCTGAAAGCCACAACCATATGAAACACTGCCTGCTAAATAATATGTTGGAGCTCAGATGAAAGTGCTGCCAACACTGTTTTTTAATATCTTTTAGGATAAGAGAGACTAACCCTGTCTGCATTTTGAATACCTTGTAAGAAGAATTTGTGCCTGCAGAAACAGACATAATAAATGACCATACTGATGTAGTCCCACCGGTAGGTGTCTGCCACAAGATCTCTGCTTTGTGCCAGAGGATCTGAGTCAGCTATGAATCCCTGGGAAGCAAGGCTGTTATCAAGGGTAGCACCTTTTTCCCCTCTCTTCTGTCTTGGCAGACCCCTGCTTCATGGCTCAACCAGGATGGACACACTGTCACTTGGAAATACCAATACTTTTATTCATGCACATACAGGGAAGGGTTGGATCTTGCTCCTGTTGCTTGATTTCAATGTGATCTAGTGAGTGCAGGAGAAAGCAGATACTCACTGAAGTAGATTCTGGCATCAATTGTACCAGTGTTAATGTGAGGTAAATTTCTGACATCAAGTGATCAACTCTAAATATACTGCAGTATAAATGAGAAAAAATTGTGACTCTAAAGTACTACATTTACTGTTGCTCCCTGCAAGACTGTCAATGCTTTAAGAAGTGTTTCAAAACATTTACGATCCCAGAAGACTAATTTAGCAACAGCTCACCCTTACAAACTGAAAACTAATTTCTGATGGAATACACAGTAGAATGCTGTTGATTCTCTCTGATTGTTTTTTTCCCATTCATTCTTTTCCCTTACCCGCAACCTAGTCTTCATCGGCAACAGTGAATGAATGACTTAAAGATGGGAGAAAATAAATCCCCTTAACTTTCATAATCAGTAAAGATGCCTCAGACCTTTTGAACAGATAACTTTGTGAGTAACTCACTATAGCCTGGCTGTAGTAGCCAGGTCTCAAGTTTAAGCACAAAATAATGCAGGTGATCCCAGACAGCCTTGGCTTCACTGTTCACAGAGGGCTTGGCTGTGCAGGTTGAAGACAGTGGATGGGTCGTTTGGTCACATTACTCATTCAGCTAAAGCTCAGCACTTTGTTTAATGCTTTGCTGTGTGAGATTGCAGTGGCCAGCACTCTGCAGATTTGAACCTGTTCTTCCTACCACATCAAAGGAATCTGGATACTGGGGCAGATTTGGATCTCCCACCAGTTTTAACTGGTATATACTGTGTGATAACTGGTCTGAACTATGTGCAGTAACTATGTTACTTAAGATCTCCAAGCACCTAATATGAGCACTAAGTGAGTTAGCCTGTAGTGAAAGAGCAACAAAGCCCATAATACTTTGAAATCAGTTAATAATATAGTGATTGGGTGATTAAAGTATTATAAAAGTGATCAAAAATCCAGAAGTGGTACAAAATCTGTTGGTAATGTTGTATATTAAGCATTAGTTGTTATACAAGCTAATACTGAGCATAGCACAATGATCCTGTTAAAGAGCTTCTGTAACGAAAGTACTTATACTGGGAAGGATTTATAACTTCATTTCCCAATGGTAATCAGAAACAGTTCTGTAGAAATAAATGTAGTTATACTGACATAAAAGCCCAGAATTCATACTATGGGGCAAAAGAAGATTGTGTGTTATTTAGTGAATCCCTGCAATCTATTTTTTTCGCAATATTCCCTCATCTCACAAGCACATCTGGTGTTTTAGGAACATTGTATTCAACAGTGGTAAAAGGACACTAGGGCCAAGAATAACAAATGAAAAATGAAAACACTGGGGCCTAATTCTGATCTCATATGGGTGTAAATCAGAGTGATTCCAGCAAAGCCTTTGGAACCACGCCAATGAAATATTTGTGTCTGATTCAAAATCAAAACTGTAGAAACCAGTGATTTTCACCAAATAAGACTCACTGTCAGGCCTGAAATTCTCCCATTCCACGGGGAAATTTTTCTGCGAAAGATCTTTAAAATAGCTTCTCACAAACATCACAAATGCCGAGGAAGTGACAAAGCTAAAGCAAAAATGCTTTAGTAGCTCTTTTGTCTGCACCACATAATGCAAAATGCCCATCAAACCAGATTAATCACAATTTTTTTATTGGCCTTTTGCAGCACAAAAAGGAGGTTTGACAGCAACTAAATACATGTTTTGCACAAAGTTACTGGATTAGTACATGGTTGTTCTTAAGCCCTTCAAAGGCAGAAAAAGTCTTTCCACTGTCTGCAGGGTGATTTGTCCTCGGTAGCATGAACTTCTGAAAAATACACGTTATTGCACTTTGTATTTCTGGTCTTGACCTAAGGCATTGCCATAATCACAGCACTTGTAATGCTTGGCAATTTAACTAAATAGACTGTCTTTAAAAAGTGAACAAATCTCAGCTGCTTGTTGATAAAACTGTTTGAAGACATCAGACATTAAAACCTCTTAATCCCCATTTATTGTAGGGAGATCCTAGCAGTGAGGAATAATGTATCCATAAATGTCTATACAGAAACTATTTTTTGAACCTGAAAATTGTTTTCCCTTGGAACTCTGCAGCAAGAAAGCAAAAGTGCTTTTGAGACACAGATCCAATAGCTGCATTAAATTTCCTAATCCCACCTTCCACCATAAAAATTGATTTTTTAGTCTTGTTGCTGTACACTTCTCAGAGCTAAATCACATCAAATTAGAACTATCATAAAAACATGGTTCTTCCTCTTCACAGAGACGTGATGCCAAAACATCAGTAAATTTTTTGATTGTCAGGTGTTGCTGTTTTAATTTCATCACATTGTACTTCTATTTCTACCTCCTTAAATAACTTCCCTCCTCCCTTCTGTTTCACATATTGGTGGAATCTCCCCCTGCCCTGCTGTCTCCCTTCAGGGCTGCTGTAAAGCTAACTGTAGACAAGAGGACTTTCTGTGGATTTAAGGGGGCTTTGTAGGAGGTACAGACTTTAGCTATCCTCCACATGCTTTGCTTTTAAAACACTGCTTTGCAAATTATGTCTTTCACTGTCTTGCTGTAATTGCTGCTTGAGTTGTCTGCAGTTCATCAATACTCGGTGACAAAGCAGACCACTGAGAATGATGCTTCAGGTCCTGCCATACAAAATCTCTCCCTATTTTTCTTCACTGTCCTTTAGGTGAGGATGCCCTTTTAATGCCCACTTTGCCAGAGCAGTATGCTGCTTGCTTTGTAAACAGAGGAATAACCTACTCAGGCTTGCCCCTTGTTTGACTTTCTATTCAATGAACATCAAGCCAAACAGCAGCTAGAATGCCTGACCTTAAAGACTGAAGTTCAGAAAGAAACACTAAGATCTTGAGGCGAAGAGTTTCATATTACTGGCTCCTGTGTCTTTCATTGATTAGATGTTTTACAACAGATAGTGAGTTTCAAGGTTTATTTAGAAACTCTGTCAGAAGGGCAGAGATGGGGGAAGGGGGAGGAAGAGAGCAAGCAAGGGTGAGGTTTTCTTTTATATTTAGTGTGTGGCATTAAGATGGGAATAAACAAAGGTGGCAGAGGGAATGCCATTAACATACCATTTCCAGATCTACCCCTTGGCTTATTGTTGGGTCAGTTCTCTGCAGCAGTAGGTGGGGAAATGGGGGTGGATGCTGGAAGAAGGGAGGGTGCAAAAGAGGGAGTTTGGGAGTTGTTACTTATAGAGGATTTGTTCACTTTCTGCAAAATGTCTTCAACTCCAGATGAAGCAAATGGGAGTGATCCAAATATTATGAATTAGTCTTTATGAGTAACCCACAATTGCACTTGAGCTTCAAATTCTAGGTCCTTGGGAAAATGTCATACAGGTAAAATGCCACCTGGGGAACTTTGCAGCATTTGTTCACAGCATGCAAAATGTGCCCATTGCAAGATCTGCTGCCAGGTTCAGATTCAGCAAAGACTCAGTTCAAGCAGAGAGGAACACCAGGAAAAGTACCAATACAGAAAGGGACAATAAAGGGGAGATGCTTATTTTGCCCAGCTTCAAAAGGCCAGATTCAGAGGAGGTTTCCAGAAGAAAAGCAAAGGAGCATGTAAGAGGACGTCTTAATTAGACAAGATTTCCAAGCTTTACCCTAGAAAATGGCTTTCAAAGCTGCCAGGCACACTGCTGAGGCCAAAGTCAGATACAGACCAAGGCCATAGGCACTGAAGTCAGTGGAAATATCCACAAGGAAATTTAGGTTGCAGCATGTTTTAGGTTCAGAAGTATCACTGAAGATGTTTTGGTAATCACTGGAGGACTCAGTAAAAAAGAATGTGTTATGACTCTCTGAAAGACCATGCAACAACGATCATGTAATGGGGGGTGTGCCTGTGTGTGTGGGCATGCATGTGCGTGCCTCCTGACCCACTGGTGTTGAAAAAGCTTCAAGTATCAGTCTGTCTTGAACTAATGAGACGAAAAGAGAGCATGAAGCAACCTGTAATTTCTGTAGGCTGTGGCTGAGGTGTTAAAGAGAGGGGGCGTATACTGGAATGCACATAACCCTTTTCTAACCTCTCACACCTTCCCATGTAGAACATAGGGGTTGACATCGGAGTTATTTGTCCACTTGAGCTCTCAAAGAGCTCAAGAAAGTGTCAGTCAGGCTGTAGTTCGACTGAGGTCCCTGTTTCTTGAGCAGTATCTTCTC
Organism: Brachypteracias leptosomus; assembly: GCA_013401335.1. Classification (NCBI taxonomy): domain Eukaryota; kingdom Metazoa; phylum Chordata; class Aves; order Coraciiformes; family Brachypteraciidae; genus Brachypteracias; species Brachypteracias leptosomus. Next base: position 44,383 of record VYZX01019476.1, read on the forward strand.
CTATCAGGCCTGTGGTTAATTAATGTTCTTAATCTACCTTTCCAGTGCAGATGTTTGACTAAAGAAGACAAAGTCCAACAGTCTAGCACCCAGGAAAGAGCATTCAGGCTTCAGAAACTCTTCTCCAAGCAGGACAGGGTTTCATCGCTCCAAATCCTTCTTTTGAGAGCCAAAGCAAGTCTGGGCTTCCAGGATTTCTCGGATTTATCAGTAGCTAGTTACATGAGCTTCAGCTGGTGCTCAGGAGGTGAGCTTGAACTCCCTACAGCCTGATCCACCTTTACTCTATTCTCACTCTAACTGCGGCTTACCACAGCATTTTGAAAAAGTTGAAGAGTACTAAAAGAATCTTTCTTGTCTAGCATCTGTCCTCACCTTCTAGAGGGAAGTAGTGATTTTCCCTCAAGGACAGACAGAAAACTTGCGCTTAGTCAGACACCACTAAAATTACAGTCTGTACTTCAGACTCCCATTATCAACCCAAACACACAGAATATTATTTCTCCATTATTTCTCACACTTGCACCCCTATGGCCATTTTCACCTGTGCTAATGCACTCTGCCAACAGTTCAAAACTCTTTAATAATTCAACAAGAAAGGGTTCAGAGAGCAACAAGAACACTCAGAGATCTATGAAATATAACCTATGAGGAAACTGCAAAGGAATTTTTGTTTTCTTAAATATAGAGAAGACTGAACAGAGACATGATAACAGTCCTCAAAAATGTAAACGACTGCAGCAAAGAGGAAGGAAATAATCTCTTCTCTCCCACGTGGAGAGGATAAGAATAACAGGCTAAAATTGCAGCAGGGACATTTTTTTGATTAGCTATTAGCAAAACCATTCTAGCTTTTAGGATGGTGTTACTGAAGCTCTGGGATAGGCTGCCTTGAAAATCTCCACATCTGAAATGCTTTTGAAGCAGGCTGGAACAATGTCTGTGCTAAGGGGACAGGTAACCTGCTGTGCTCTTGGAGCAGGAGAAGGAATTGGCAACTCCTTAAAATCCCTTCTAGCCTTGCTTTCATATAATTTAATGATCCATTGGTTAAGTACCTGTTCATTCTCTGGGAGAATTTTAGAAGTATTATTTGCATCTTTATGTTCCTTGTCTCTAGAGCCTTCTTGAAGATTATCACTCTTCCAAACACTAGGCTATGCTCTGTGGTTCTCTCCTGTAAAATGTGAGGCTAGTCCTGCGAACCAGGAGCTATAAGCTTAATTGAAAGATAATGGGAGTAATGGTAGTAAAGAAATTACAAAAATGGGCATTTGGCTACCTAGTCACGTGACTTCACTTTTGCAGTGGCATGCACTACAGCATTGCTGAGCTTTGCGCTTTAAAGACAACCACCAGTGAAACACAGAAAGTAGGACCTGAGTGATTAGCAGGGTCAGTCGCTGGCTGTCACAAGCAGCCGTATCAGGTAATCCTTTTGGTAAAATCAGCAAACTGTATCTCCAGTCTGTTTCAGTTGCTTGTCCTTGCTACTCTCACTGGCTGGCTTCTCCAGAACATCAGCATTTAGGCAGCCAAGAATCTTCCTCTAATTTCTAACCGAGCATTTTTTCTTGGCCAGCTTATTAATTAGTTCCTGTGCTAATGCTGCATTTCCATATCTTTAAATTTTTCGAGTTTAGTGGATATGTCTTTGGCATCAGTATCTCTCTTGGTTTTTGTTCTGTAAGGCTAGAAAAGTCAAGCTTCCTTCATATCCTCTCAGAGAATCAGGTGAATGCACCCATAATAGATCAGTACCACACTTCTTCCCTGATATAGTGAAGAGGTGGCCCAAAATTAAAGGGTGGAGAAAGGATGTCTCAAAACCAAAATCAAACCACTTTCATAACACAAAATTGAAGCCTGAGAAGGGTTAAGAAATGAAGTTGCCCTATTATTTGATCTGTTAGAAGTGTAGTTGTCCTACAGAAACTCCTGCGGTCTCCATTATGGCTCTCTCTTGAGTATCACAACAAATCTGAGAGTGGTGGGGAAGACAAATTCTTGCATCAGTCTTCACACTGCATGGCCTACTTTCTGCTGCCAGCAGTCTCTACTGGCTAGTGCTGAAGCTCAAGAATTGCAGCTCTTCTTCACATATCCCCTTTGCAGAGGCCAGCCCCAGTGGTGGCACCAGCACTGCAATGCTGTGGTTACACATTCAGCAGCAATGCTGCTTGAACCGGCTTGTCTCCACCCTTCTCCACTCCAAGCTGCTTTTTCCATTTCCCACCAGGCACCCTTCCTATTGCCAGCATAAGCGTTTGTGCAGTTATCTGCAGAACCAGGTCAGGGATATTATCCCAGTCAAAAAAATAGCCTACAAATTTATTTTTTTTCCAGCTGGAAGAAGTTCTTCTGTCTGGTTTCTTGGGTGGCTGCACACATACTTTGGCTGGCATAAAGGAGGGAAGAGGATGGGGGTGGAAATAAGCAACTTTGCCATGTGGGCTCCTCCCAAGTGAATGTGGCTGATCCATGGACCCTCAGCTAGTGTGGGCTGATCTTGCAAGGAATATCACACACTTGTTCTTTGTTGTGCCCCAAATGTTCCCCACTCTCAAGGAACACTCCTCTTTCCCCATCCGTCTCTAGTGTGCATTACCAGAGAGAATCTCCAATCCATCAACATCCATTAGAACAGCCAGGTTTTGAAGGTCTCCCACTTGTCTTGTGTTCCAGAAAAAGACTGGAAGAGAGTTTGGGGGCTGTTGAGTCTAAAACTGGTGAGTGCTGTCATTCATGTCACACAATACCTTTTAGAAGTTGGGCTGCATTTTCTATGCCTTAATCTTTGAACCATTACAATGGTGCATTCTTCCATTATAAATAATAGTTACTAGAAAGATAGTTTGAAAAACATTGTTCTTTGTAATTGCATTTAGTAACAAGTAAATCTTAGTTATAACCATGTTGATTGAGACACTCATTAATTGGGCAGCTATTACAATTCAAGTTAAACCCACTCCCATCTCTTCTCATGTTTTTTGGGTCTGAGCTTTGCTATTAGACAAATAATTTCCAAAAGAAATTTTATTATCTGAAGTTTTCTCATTCTAATTTGTTTGGCTCCAGACACTTCAAGGAAGGCTGATACATCCATTACTACTAATAGGCTTTGCAGAAAGACTATTTCATGTTATACTGAGAGTGGGCATTGGGAACCTGGTTTGACTTATTTCTGTAGGTATTCTAAGGACATAATACGGGATTATTACTCTTTGCAATACCTTTCTGGAAAGTATGTAAAAAAATTAAACGTCCCTAGCATAACATTTAGATATACTAAAAAAAGTTTTTAAAAGGCACAATGTTATATATCATGCAGTCTTGTCTGAAATTTGTACACTGGTGATACTTGTTTACCTGCTAAATGAAATGATAGATACTTCATTCCTGTCTGACCACTAGAAGATATTTTTGGCTTGTTTTTATACTTATGGCACATATAGGAAATTAAAAAACTTTGGCCAGATTTCATGGGTTGTTTGCTAGAAGCCTGTTCACAAAGAACCTTCACAACTTGAAGTCCTTTTAACTCCCAGGAGTGCCTCAACACACACAGGGGACACCCACCTAGTATAAATTATCTATTAATAAAGAATATTTATTTATAAACTGATTAACCATAGCATTTTTATATAGACTACACTAAGAAAAGTAAATTAAAACAGGTTATTATCTAAATTGTCATCTGTGTGATAGTATACTTACAGGGAGTTTTTAGCTAACATACGGATTCCCACCAGGAGAGCAAGTCAACAGCAGCAGCAGATGACTGCTTTTTGGGTTAA
>VYZX01019476.1:48203-75928 GCA_013401335.1 Brachypteracias leptosomus
AAAAAAAAAAAAAAGCCATCAGGTGTTGAAGGGGAGCAATGAGTAGCCTCTTTCCCCCCACCTCCATTTCCCTGTAGGATTCAAGCAATCACTTCAGTGATAACAAGACACAGGGATCTAAATTTTTATTCAAAAGTAGGCACTATGAGGGTGGCTTTTGATTGTAGAATCAGCCTTGTTGTTCCTGATGGGCGTTCATCCTTAGGCCAAACCCTAAAGATGAAGCGAGCTATATCCTAGACCTGCTTTCCTGCATGACATTAGTCCGGTCCCTAAACATACCTCAGTGCTTCAGATCATACATCTGTACGTTAACAAAAAAAAAAAAAAAAAAAAAAAAAAAAAAAAAGCTGTTTGAGAGGAATGCAGAGAGCCTAAAACCCTCAGCACTTTGAAATGAACTTGCAGTACTAAGCACTGGTATTTTCACTGAAAAATGAGGCCTTTTGCTGGGAAGCATCAATGCAACAGGATCGTACACTGACAGACCTGTCAGCACTTTTAGTCAGGCTGGAGTACTAGAACATGCATTTGGCTGAACTGTTTAAGTAGAATATATTACTTACCATAAACTTTCTATGCTACCATAACTACGGGAATTGTCCCTCAAAAGCCAAACATGCCTGATCCACAGGTAGTACAGAGTAGCAGAGTTTCCCTAAAACCTAGAGAATTACACTGATTTTTCTGCCTGAGGAGTCCACCTAATAATAACAATGTGTTTTTCTACACTGTGACTTGATTCTGGCTGCATACATTTCCATTCCAGTGTCATTCTCAGTTGCTTTTAACTTAAGCAGAAAACGAGATTTACTTCCAGCCGAGACCAGATATATCAAATTCAGCTCAAAAAAAGTGTTGCCAAGGGGAAAGGAAGGGCATTTTGCCTGGGGAGAAAAATGAGAAGAAGGGACTATAAAGAGAATAAAGTGCAAATTTTATCAGGGATATAACATCTTTGCAGCAGCAGCTAGTAAGCGCAACTTTCTGGACCTAATCTCTTCAACCATTAGTTTTTTCTCCATATGCTCAGCTGTGCACTGGTGAGAGAAGGAGACATCAAGATCACTGCTGTGGCTGCACGGCCCATGCCAGGAACCTCTTGGTACACTGGCTGCATCACCATGTCCCAGCCCAAGTGAGCTCATGAGGCTCAGCTGGCCTTGGAGAGGTAGCACAGACACGTAATGAACACAACTGTCATGGAAAGTCTAAGAGGGACGCTTGTTCCATGGGCTGCCTGGACAATGAAGAATTGGCCTGCCACCCCCTTTCTCTCCCCCCAGCTGATGCCAAGACGGGCGGCCGGCCGCCACCAGATGAATAGCAGGTCTGTTCCAGCAGCTGCACGTCCCGGTCCAGTGAAGAGGGAGTCTCCAGGAGCACAGAGTGCCCCGCTCCGTGCGCCGTCTGCAGAGGGAGAGACCTGGGGGTAAAAGGATGGCCTCGGAAGGGGAGAGCATCAATCTCCAAGTGAGTCCATCTTGGGGAAATACCCGTGGGAGGGAGAAGTGGGAGGGAAGATCCCTGGTTTGGGGGAAATATCCGCTGCTCCTATCATTCGCTCCTCAGCTTTGGCAGCCAATTTCGCTTGAAAACTCAGTGCTGCTTTTTTGCTCTGTTCTCCTTTGATGAAAAGCTAGCAGCAAGATCTCTGCCTTGTTCTGCCAGGAGCTATTATGAGTCTTTTTCCAAAAGAGTGAGGGGAAAAAGGAGGGCTATTACTAAAAAGAGCTGCTTTTTGTGGGAAGGTGGAGCAGCAGAGGCAGAAGTTAGCCTTCAGCTCTCAGAAGGAGGCAGCACATATTTTACAAGCTTCAAAATCTGAGCTGTTCCTCATCTCACAAAGCCTTTCTCTGTTTGGCAAAAAGTGCTCCCAATCTGGAGAGGAGGAAAAGAAATAAATACAGCAAATGCTGAGGGAGCGCAGAGGCCAGGGTTTCTATGTAGGTTTTATAGAGAAACAAAAGTTCTTGGTGAAGCTCATTCAGTTCTCTGTGTTCCTCTTCTGAGTGTTTGTTTTTTAAGAAGGGTGTTTCTTGTGCTCAGCGTGTGTTCTAGGAAAGGGCAACTACCCAAGGGTTTGGAAAAAGAAACTATTAGAGATGAAATGGAATCAAAAGCCTAGGTCACAAACACCCGTCAAACTTCAGAAGTTCAAGTCCAGATCTGTGCTTCAGATGATTCTGGAGAGGGGAAAAATTGCCCAGGGCAGAGATTCCAGCCTTGAGTAAGTTGGCAGAAGGGTCCAAATTTTGCAGCTGATTTTTCTGTCTGTAATGGTCATAATCATCCTTAGACTTGAAAGTGGGGATGTCTATCTGGGGTCTCATTTTTTATTCCTTTGGCCCATGCCAAAGAAACTAAAATGGAAAAATTTGTCCCTTGAAAATAATCAGGACAATTATCTTTAACTAGAAAGAATGACCAAAACTCTTGTATCCTGCAGAATGTATATCCAAGATACAAGGTGCATAGCAGTTTTTGAAGACCTAGGAACAATTATGCTCAGATAAGAGACATGATAACTGAAGAAGAAACACAGGTAGCTGTGGCAGTTGGTTAAAATGTACTATATTTAGAACTGAGGAAGAGAGAAGTTAGGCTTTCTTAGAACTAGATAATGAGGGGAAAAATATAGAAATCAGTAAGTCAGGAACTGGGGGTGAAGGGCAAAGAGGACAAGAAAATTATGCTAAATAAAACGTCAAATTAACTCCTTGTATATTAAATCATTCCAGCCAGTGGAAAGTTTCAGGTCTATCATGGATTTGAAGCCCAGGTTTAATAAATAAAAAAATCAGCTTCACTGATTAAAATGCTCATGAACTTCTGAAAAATCTGGGGTTTGGTTTTCTCTCTTTCAACCCATCTTGAGGTTAAGTGAAGAGCCAAAAGTGATCCTCAGCATCTTCAACCTTTACAATACTCAAATAAGGAAACACAGAAGGTCAGAGATTCCTTGAGTTATGAAACTGGGAAGAGCATATCTATCTGTTTCTAGAGCAGGAAGGTGTGGAGTGTTTCTCGATCCACCTCTACACAGCTTGCCACAAGAAAAATCACGCTGCTGAGATTTTCTTTGTGACATATTACAGGGATTTCATGAAGCAACCAGAAACCAGACAGTACAAAATATAGGTGAATGTACACATATTCCTGCATGGTTATGACCAGGAAATACACAGTGCTATCAGGGAAGAGAAAGAACATTACACATGACCGCATAAGTGTGACGGATGCACTCCACCCCTTAAGCAAACTAACAGTAGTTTGGTTCAGGCTCCAAAGGAGGTAAATGCCTAAGGCATAAATGGACCAAGAACTCCTCTAGTTTCAACCCATTCTCTGAAAACCCACAAAGGAGCAGAGTGACACAGTGAGCATTGATGCATAGCTTAGAACATTGATCATGAAATTAGCAGATGAATAGTGAGTGGCTTTTCCAAGGCTCATTTATCAAGAAACAAAGAAAGTTGTGGGTACAAGGAGAATCATGCATGTAATTTGACTATAAGCCAATCATTTTATTCCATGGATACAATAGCCTAAGTGAGCCTTTTTTGAGCTCTTCTGGCTAAGCAGCCTGGCTGCATGGCAGTGTTCTCCCCTTGAGCTTGGGACACTTCTCAAGGTTGCTTCTTGAGGAAGAGAGACCTTTAACCAATGGCAGATCTTCGGTAAGCTACCAATATTGGACAAAGCCTTGTAGTATGGTAACTGATTTTTGCCTTGTAACTCTGATTTTGTCTTGGTAACTTTAATTTGTGCCTTGGAAACTGATTTCTGTCTTGGTAACTTTGATTTGTGCCATGGTAGTTTTGAATTATTGTTCAAATGATTGTGTCATAGAGTAGTAGAGTGAAACTAGCCATCAAACTTTGTTAACACGCACTTCTACGACATCATATCAAACCCGCTTTCACTAACAGCTTTGATGATGAGTTCTTTAAGTGATCTAAATAACCCAATCATGACAAATTGGCATAGTGACAGAATCCACATCAGGATTCGTGACACGTAGCTGAGACAAGCAGAGGGTCCCAGCAATGATGTGAGGTGAGAGGAGGAGTGATCAGTGGTAGAGAAAAAAAGAAAAAGAAGTCTTTCCCTTGAAAGTACATTTAAAAACATCTTTTGAGTCCCTGCTCTGAGCACTGAATGCAGAGCAGGTGTCTTCTTGAAAGTTTCCAGCTGTGGTTTATGAAGAGCTTGTGGGAATAGGCACTGCACACCCTGGGGTGGTAATGCATGACTCACTCCTCCTCAAAGAGCTCCTGGACGGAGTAGCAGGAACAGTCGTGGAAGTTAACTATGATACAATACAGAAATAAGAATTTTTATTTATAGGGAGAGGGTTCTATGCCTGAAGCAGTTGCACCGTACCTACTAGCATTTCTTACACAACATTTACATGGCCGAGGCTGGACATGTAACAGTAGAATGAAAACAATGTGAGCCTCTGGCATAGCATAGGAGAAAACTAGAAGAGGCAATAAAGATTTAAGAAGGCTCTAAGGAGAACTGATCAGTCCCCAATATTTTTGCTTATCCTAAAGCATGAGAACAGGAGCTCACTCAGCAAAACTGAAAGTATCCATAACAGGAGACACTCCCTCACCCAGTGTGTCATCAGCCTGTGGAATCTGCCATCTCCTGAAGCAGGTTAGAAGGTCAGATATTATAGCAAGCATTGAGAAGAGGTTGAGACGTCCAGTAACAATATTTACAGTTATGCAAGCTTAAAAAGGTACTTTCAAATCCCATAAGCCAATAGCAGGATAAAAATAAATACACTTTTCAGTTCCCTATAGGCAATGGCACAATTGCTGACTAGACTGCAACTGGTGTCTTGCATTAGAGAAGTTACACACTAACTGTCTCACTAAATGAGACCTAGGACTGCTTTTTAACAGCGAAAATATAGCAAATCAATTCACTTTCTTGCTCACAAAAGTTCTCCTGTTTCATAGGAGTATGTTTTCCAGTTCTGACTTCTAGGAAGACCAACAAAACCTCGAACTGTGCACAGAGAGATGCTAAAAGGAAATGGTGCTAAATGGAAAAAAAAGCCACAAGGCTGTAGAGCAGCCTCACCAGATCTGTGCCTGCCAGCCAAGTACTAAGACAAAATATGAAATTTGAATTAAAATATTTTAATTTAAAAAGATTATTTTACTTATTTAAAAATAAATTTTTAACATCAATTGCTTTGAATTAGGTATTTTTCCTCCCAGACAACTCTATTTGTGATTTCCAAGTGAAACTTTCACCTTCCCCTGTTAAGGATCTGCCATTGATGAGTAACCAGGCAGGCAGACCAGTAACCTGCTGAGATAGAACAGAGTACATCCTGAGATAGCTGGGATCAGAAAAAACCACGCTTGGGTCACCAATTTCTTTTTACTTCAGGAAACAAAGATTTATAAATTAGAATAGAAGTATGGCTTCAATAGTCACTGGCTGATTTATCTGCACTTCCTTATGCTATTGTTCCCCCTGACTCTTGCCTCCAACCTTTCCATAGAGATTTGCAGGGGGGAGAGAAGAGGAGGGAGTCATACAGGACTATTCTTTTCAACAGTGAAGGAACCATTAAATCTGTTTAGCTGTGTACCTCAGCTGCTGCAGTTCACAATCTGGCATCTTAACACAACCCTGTTTCATTGGTGATTTAAGCTAAAGTATCAGACTTTGAATGGGAGTGACTGAGACAACATCCATTCCACCACTCCCACCACTGGCAGTAACCGGGGGAAAGTCTGTGTAACACTCACACGTTATTGCCACGGCTAAGTCTGTCAGAGCCCCAAATTAATATTGGAGAACAGAGTAAAGATTGGGGCTGATACAAAATGTCTCTAGAGTTTTATTAAGTTTGAATTTTTATATTTCCTTATTCATGGAAGGGTATGTTCTGCATAAATGGGTGTTTAAGGGATGTGCACCAGACAAATGTCATCCATATTTATATTTGAAAAGAGCCTTATATATTGTATGTCATGTCTTTCTTTTTATAGTTTCTTACTCTTTCGATAAAAAAAATTTACAATCTTCTGGGACAAGAAGCAGAAATAATACCTCACCATGTAGGGAATCATTTATACAACAAAAGTAAAAAAACTAAACAGATAAAATAATCAGTCTGGAAAACAGGCCCAACGCTGGAATTTTTTGGCAGAAGCTGTTTGGTGAATACTTTGAATGCAGAATACATCTGCAGAAATAAAGACAGGTTTACAAGCAACTTGCAAGGAAAAAAGATTTTAAATTATTGGATAGTTTACTTCCAGTGCTCAGTTTTTGACCAGATCTACAACAGGAAGATTTTAGACAAGCAGAAAAATAGATCTATCTGTAAGTGTGACAGTGTGGACTTTTCCAAAATGCCCACAAAACAAATGGAAAGTCCCACTTACCACTTAAAAATCCCATCTCCCACATCCCACATTCAGTCTAGGCCTGATGAAGGGTGCAGAGACCATGTTCACTACTGGGTTAGACTTTAGTTTTGTGGGGGTTTTGTGGCTTTAATGTGCCTTGAAGTTATGGTGTGCTTATAAGTTCTTGGCTTGGGCACGTATTTGCCTGCTTCTGCAGCAACAGCCAGCTTGTGCTTTCTAGTGCCATCAGTCCTTTGCTCTCTTTTAGTGATTTCCTAGAATGGTGGCAGTCTAATATCACCAACTGAGCAGTGTCCCTGCCCCAGTGGGCTTCAGTAGAGTTATTTGGCTTCTGTAATTTTGGCCTGGATAATTCCAGTTTGCACTGAAAGAGCCTTTTAGAGAGAAAATCTCCAGTGCTTCAGAAAGAGCCATTCCTGTGACATCCCTGTATGGTCAGCCAGCGAGAGTTTGAGGAACTTATCTCACCATGTTTTTTAACTAAACTACAATTAGTAACCCAATTACTACAGCCCCTCAAATAGGATCCCAATCCCCACTCCAGGGATGTGCTCCACCACCTGTGCCATTCACTTGATCCTGATAAAGCTGGTTCAGAGCACTAAACTGGAGAAAATAAACCACTTTTTGGCAGGGCCAGTGTTCTGTTTTGCTGTCCTACAGTTGTTCTTGGGAGGATCAGACAACTGCCAATGATGGCATGGCCATGAGAGCATTAGAGGCAGCACCATCTCTCCTTTCAGTGTCAGCTACCCATCAGTTAACCAAAGGTCCAAGTCTGTGTGTAGCCAGTGAAAGAAACAGGAAAGGTCCAAACAGAAGCAATGATTTCTCTCACTAGTGGACATCACTCAGACTGCAACATTTTGGACTGCTACTTGAAAGTAAAGCCTTTACAGGGCTAGCTAGAGGCTTAGACAGAGATTCATCTTGCTCTAGTTGGTCAAAAGACAGGTGTGAATTAGGCTATCACACTTAGAAACAAGAATGATCCTATGCTCTTATTCCCCAGCTGCAGGGACGTGCAAGTCTGCGTAGCCTTACCTGTGCTGGTCCCAGAAACCAGTAACACTCACACTAGAAGACAGACACCATGATCACAACACACTGAGAAGAAGGAGACTTTTTCTTACAGTCAGTACTAATTGGTCCTCTGCTTTATAGTCAGATGTGGCATTTCTCTTCTCCCCTATACATTCCATCTGCCCACTCTACCTGGACAAAGCCTGCCTTCCCACTTAGGGTGAATGTTCACTTATGCCCTCCCCAAACATGGGGATGGTATTTTTCATCTTGAGGAACTGGACCCCAGGTTTTAGGGTATCTGGGGAAAATGAGGCACACATGGAGTTAAATACCGCCTTGGAGTTATCCCATGGAAATCGGTACTCTACACCAGAGGCTGAAATTGTCCCTCACACTCCACCTTGTTGAGGGGTGGTGAAGGAAAAGTATCAATCACTTTCTGAGGGAGGGATCCTGGTCCCAGGCTGTGCACTGGGCAGGCCATGTCCATCATGAAACCCTGCATGTGAAGGCAGACAAGGGGGAGGGGGCAAAGGGGCTGTTAATAGAGAGTGTATCAAATAGTGAACTAGCCTGACTCATCAGTTAGTGAATCTACTCTTACTGAAACAATAGGCATGCAGAGGCCTCCCAGAGAAGACTACAACAGACTGTTGTTAAATGGGATTCTTCTGCTGGGTTTAGAGTTAGGGTAGGATTAAGGTAACCCCACAGCAGAAAGAAAAAAGCAATGGCAGTCATTTCCTCTGATGTGTCTAAAAAGTTCCCACCAGTGCTATAAACCACAGAAAAGAGGCCATGCTGCCAGAGGATACTGCAGAGAATTCAGACCCTAGGCTTGCTGTGGTGGAGGGCAAAGCTGATGTAGGAGTGGTGCCACCTCTTCAGCCTCACAGGGATGCCCAGACCTCCCCAGGCTTCATGAGGGGCTCTGCCTGCAGTTGCACATAGACCCACAGCAACAATCCATGCTGATATACAACATGTGGCACTAGACATATGAGTTTCGTTCAGGGCTGGAGCTGCCATAGTAGTAAATTATTGAACATTTTCCCCCACTGCCTTGCAGGGTTGGTCCATTGCAGACCGGACCTTGCACATAGCACCTTGCTTCCATGTCTGATAACCAAAGCAGAGCCAGAGCTCAGGTCATAGCTAGAAACAGTTAAAGTTGTGATTGAGGGGAAAAGTAATCTGAGGAAGCCCAGACATCTCCAAAGAGGATGTTGGGAGGGATGGAGGGAGGCACTTGGGTCAGGGGTGCTGTCACCACCCCTGAGGTAAGGGGAGAGGACCCCACAGGTTTGCAGCTGCAAAAGTTTATTAATAATAACAGATTTCTGTGCCTACTTTATGAAGCTTGTACAACTGAAGCATGAGGAGCACAGAGGGAGGAAGGACCAGGAGGCATGGGGTCTCCCTGTTGGGGTGGGAAGGAGGTGAAGTGGCACAGGACCTGGGGGGATGCTCAGGGCTTTGTGTGGTGGTGGTCCCATGCCCCACCAAGAGCAGCAGCAAGTCAGCGTGGCTGCACCCTGTCTGGAGGATGAGGTCAGCCAGCAGCTGCACCAAACCAGGCAAGAACAACCCTCGTGCCTGCCACTCCTGTGCCACATCACCAGCGTGGCTTGGCCTGCTTGCAGCACCTGCACATCAGCCACCAGCAGGACCCCTTTCCCCTTGTTCCACCATCTCCTTCTCAGCCACAACCTTCAGGAGCACCATTTCTTGCCACGACCCTGTTTCACATGTTGAGATACAGATACATCTCAGCCACTCTTGCACCTTGCAGATCTGAGTGGAAAAAGAGTGGGTTTTGTTTAGTGAGTAATCATAAACCTGATTATGGTGATGGCAACATATGATTCTCATGGCTGGCTGGTGGCAAAACCTCCCACCAAGACATCTTTGTGAGTGGGAGTACTCTGCAATGCGAAGTACCTGTTAAACCACAGCTAAATTATTTTTTTGTGTCTTTTGTCAAAAAGTTGCCTCCCCTGGCTTCATTCCAACCCATGCTTGAGAGCTGAACCATGCACTTGCTTCTCTGTTCACCCCAACAAACAGGTACAGCATCTCTGCTCATTTAGCCACTAAAAATAGAAGCCTTCGGCCCAAGTTAACATTTCTCAGCCTTCCTGAAAAATATGTATTCATATGTTCTGTTTCTCTTCCCAGAGCCAAAAATGGGCAATGCTGTGTGCATACAATAACCACACACAGAAGTGTGAGCTTCTCCAAGTACAACAAAGTGCATGGGCATTTTCATTGCCATTTCCCCATCCCTGGCTTGTGAGTCAAATGTTTATAAAACTCTCTCTGGGGAAAGGCAATACAAGAGTATTGTAATCTAGACTGCCCCAGGTATGTAAACACATAACAGAAACATTTGAATTAGACACCAGAATGATGGAAGAGCCTGTGTGCAGATGCTGCAAGATTCACATCACCACTTACATACACTTTGACACACTCCTTTGAACCAGGCAAGCTATAATTCCTTGTCAAATTACATGAATCAGATGTGTGACTCTATAATTACAGCTGTGAAAACCATTATACTCAGGTTCTTAGAACTTTCTATCCGAAATAACCCTTGGGGAAGAAATTTCTCATGAAGCTGCTTAGGTCAAGGTTCAGCAAGTGCTGGAAATTCTGGGGGAATCCTGTTAGCAGATTTAGAGAAATGAGAACAAGAAAATGAGATTATGTACTGTTGTGTGGATTGTTTGGGTTCTTTTTTTTCTTTAGGTTTTTAATTTTTGCATATTTATGCATATGTGCAGGAGTTTTCTCTTTACACTTACACAGCTACAAATGGTATTTTGGGGGATTAAAAAAAAGCCCCAAATTCACCACAGACCTTAGTTATGTGAGAAAAATAACTGCTCCTACTGCTTCTACCAATCCAACAGGAGCCAAAGGTCAACCAACCATTCTTCTGTAGCCTGTGTTTCACTGAAGAAATGTTTCTGCAGAAAATAACAACACAGCAGTAGTTTGTGCTCTCAAAGGACTTGTGTGAGAAACAAGTTCTGCTGTCACTAGTTCTCCAAGCATTTTATAAATATCAATGAATTTAACTTCACAATCCCCATATGGAGCAAGAGTTGTTTTCCTGCTTCTTCTACAGATAGTAGGTCAAGGCAGAGATGGTTAAATGACCACTGGTGTGCTGAAGGACACACAAGTAGAAAGTGACAGAAGCAGGAAGGAAAGACCGAGCATCTGTTTGGATGGGTGTGTTGCCATGCAGCAGCCATGTGTTCTGTGGTTTCATCTGTACCTCTCACTGGCTAAATTCTTAGTCTCCATTGTTTTTTTAAGAACTTCTTAAAGATTTTTTTATTTAGTCATCAGAAAGCACTCTGTTACTTCATACAATGTAAAGAAGAACATTAATTGAAGCTGTCAATAAGAGAACAAACAATTCTTTCCCTGCTGAATGTAACTTCAACATCAATTGGAAACAAATTTTGACATGCTTTCGAAAGTTTGGGCACACAGCTGTATTTACACCTCTTCCTTGGTGGAGCTAGAGTCATGCTCAACCCTGCTGGAGTAGGAAGCAAACCATAATGCCAAAGTGAGACAAGCTATATTATATTAAACAGAAATTCTGACTCAGAATGACCATACAGGCAACAATTGATGCAACAATTCTACTTCAGGTTTGCACCTTTTCATAGCTGATTCAAGATCAAGTGTTCCCGTATGTCCCTTTGTTATTTCAGGCTGTGGCCACACATTTTTTGCTGACTGGAGCTGAAGCTCTGAAGAGGGGAGGTTCATCCTTGTCACCACCATCAATTATTGTTGTTGCCTCAATCCAATTACTCAAAGTAATCACTCTATCAAGACTGTCTGGGCTAGGAAACCTCCATTACTGAGTGTCTAAGTTAACCCAGATCATTGTGAAAGAACTTGTTTAGAGAATATGCAATTATATCTTCTAAGGAAGAATTAAGTCCCCTGTCATCAGAAGCCTGGACAGAGACAGAAATAACAGCTCCTTTATATAGGCTTTCGTCCAGCTTATTGCAATAGGATAATTGTTTACATTCTTGGATATTTCTTGGCTGGCCATGCTAGCTGAAGACCTAATTCTTCTGGGATGATCAGAAGACCATGAGATATACAAGCAGGGTTCTTCTTAACTCAGATGTAAAGAATAAGGAAAACAGATAGAAACACAAATACAATAAAAAAATATTCCTACATAACATAAACATCTGGCTTTTTTCAACTTTGCCCACAGTGATACCTTGACTGGCAATCCACATTGATCAGAGAGACATCCAGTCAAGGATTGATATGCTACAAGAAAATACAATATGTGGTTGTTTTCTTTTAACAGAAACAGATTTGAACTTCATCTTCATGTGCTAGAGTCTTGGGAGCTGATTTTGAACCAATTCCTTAGCCAGCCCCCATTTTTGTCATGTGGCTGTGAAAAAGTTGCCGAAGGGAGTTGTGTCAAAGGGCTTTTATTTTGCTCTTAATGGCTCCACGTACAGTCTGAAGGAATCTGAAACGCTCACAAAATGTGGTTTCCCCTCTGGTGTTTGCTGTTCAGCTGGCTCAGCAGCTCAACCATTTAAAACCATTGTGAGTGGATTTAGCACTTATGGAATAATGCTGGCCTATTCAGATCCAGAGAGGGATGGGCAAAGTCCACCAGCACAATAATAGACCCTCTTTGCTCCTTCTTAGGTGAGAAACCAAGATGCAATGGAGTTTGAGGGAGAAAACTGCTCATATCCAGGTGCAGCTACACACATCTAGAGGGAAAGAGATTTGGGCCTACCAAAATAAAAAAGCTAACACATGCTCAGAGGAGGCAGTATCTTCAGCATCCCAGAAAAAGAGAAAATAAAAAAAAAGAGAACACCCCCCAACTACTTAAGTATAGGAAGCAAATCATGAAGCAGGAGACAAAAAAAAATAAAAGAGGAGTGCAGGCCCAGAAGAGAGCTCCAGTGGGGTGTGGTCCACAAAATGATAGATGATGAATGCTAGTAAGCCAAACAGGGGGAACAGATGCAGAGAACTGAGAGTCCTGGAGGTTTCTGTCCTCAGAAACCAGAGAAGATGGAGCTTCCCACTTCATCCTAGCCTGAGCTACTAAGTATAGTGAGAGGTGTGTTTCATCTCTGAGCTGATCTAACGCTCAATTATTCTGCTGAGCCCATGAGAAAAAAAAGAGATAACTAAAGCCATCTCTGATGTGGATAGTGTTTCAGGCATGTTGTAGATCTGTATCTTTATGCAGAGATTTCAACTCTCAACCAGGCTCAGACAAGCAACTCAAGCAGATGGCAACAGGTCTTGGTGGCTACTAATTAGGTTAGCTTTCGGTTAGCAATGTTGAGCCAAATAGCCCTCTGACTCATTTCCAACCCTCTCTGTGCTGTCTTCAGCCACAAGCCTCCAAGCATCACCCTGAGTTACTGAACTAGGTCAGTCTTACGGCGTTCACTTTTTTGGGCCATGGCGAAATGGTGGATCTGTTACAGATCTCCATGTTGGGGAGTGGACTTGGGGTTCAGATGCAGGCCAGCATGGTGGTGAACTCAGGTGTTTATAGCTAGGGTGGGGCAGGGTCGTTTTAAAGCACTTCCTCTCGCCTCACTCGCACAATGTACGAACAGGGACATTATGCCTCCTGTGGGAGAAACTGACTCAGATGCTTGGCCAACGGCAGGGAAAGGTGTCACCATAGCTGCCAACAGCAAAGAATAACTGAAAAATAAAAGGATGCATCACTCTGTGGCTGCAAATGATAACAATACATTCCTCTTTATTCTGATCCAAAAGCCTTTTTTTTTCTTCCTTTGTTCCCCTCCCTGTTTTTTCCTATCTGATGAGAAATTATTTCTCATCTAGGAGCCCAGTGTGTCTGTTACCAGTGTGCCTAACATAATTTTTATATTCCTCCCCTTTTTTTATTTTACATATTATCAAGTGACTTATGAAAGTAAAGTTCAGCCAAATAAACCTCAAAGGAGTTATGCAAGAGCAAGCAGCACTGAGCTTTACCACGAGCCCTCTACAATTAACCATGTATGTCCATGGACTTAAGAAATCTGTTTATGAAGTATGTTGTAGGTATATACTGTTGCACATCTGGCTGGAGCAGTCTGAAAGGGTACTGTTCCCGGTGGCCATCCTTCAGTCAGAAGACACTGTCTCTATTCTTGACTCTCTGAGAAATCAGTGACAGTATCTAGCTGAGTAACTCCTCCAGTTATATCACCTGTTTCCATACACATGATACATTTGTACCCTGCACATGATGAAGTACTTCTTAATTTGTTGTCATCTGCTCAGTGGTATATTATAAGGTTGATTCAGCAGAAATGAGAGCAACACTTGTGCGAAGTTTGTCTTAGGACCAGCAAAACACACAGGCTAAGAAAAGACTGTGATTTACTGCATGGAAAGATCTATATCCTTTGAACGCCCTCTTCTCCTCCTGGTGCACTGTGAAGAACAGTTAGGACTCTGTGACTCCTCTTGGTTACATGATAGATAATATTCTGTGGGCCTAAAACTGTGGGAATATTGTATCTGTTACCAAGCAGCATCCAGTCTGCCTTTTGCCCAAGGCACCTGTATTACGTACACAGTCAACGCTAACATGTTGATACCTGTGAGCAGAAGGAAATTCACATTCTGTACTGAAATGCTGCAGGAGCTGGGGTGTTAGGAGGACGTATGGAATTAAGGTGGTGAGGGTAGGGAAGGAAAGGAAAGACTTTGCAGCTATGTTCAAATTTAATAGGTGTAGCTGAGTGAAAGCCTTCAAGATGGAAGATTGAAGTGGTGTTCTTGAAGGCATCTTCTTCAGAAGGTAGATTAAAAGGCCCAACAAAAACAAGATTATTTGATGGCTGGGTCAACTACCAAGGAGAACAATTGTAATGATGTCACTAAATAATTATCTTCCTGTCAGGAGGGATAAATATGGATTAAGAGTCATCAGTCATGACAATCATATTAATAGGTAGAAAGAAGTTTCTTTTGCCCATCTTCTCTGGTCATGTCAGCAGCAGCATCAGAGTATCAGGGTGCCCAAACAGAATATGAGAAACTCTGAATAAGAAGAAAGGGGTGGACTGGCATTTGGTTTTGGTTTTATTTTGGGTTTTTTTCAGACAAAAAGACTGTAGTGAGTGCACAGAAAGGCATCACAGAAACTAGTCACAGGGCTGCTGCACAACATAGTGACAAAAAGTTGATGTGCTCCAACAACAGTGAGCTCTGCCGGGGGAGGCAGAGAGCAGAAGAGTGTGATCAGAAGTGAGTAAACTATAGCAATAAACTCCTCCATCACTTTGTGCTAGGTATGTGTAAATGTTTCAATACACAACTAAAACTGGGAGTTAATATAAGCTATTTCTCTGAGCCCATGCCAGTTAATGATCATCACAACCACCATGGCTCTCCAAACACAGGCATTTAGTGCTTAGTCTGCCCACATGGTCCAGGGTTGAGTTTTTTTCCCCTCCTTCTTCCTAACTCTTCCATTCCTCCTCAAACATTCAGGAGTCCATTTTGACACAGCTTTTTAGCTACCTCCTTATAAGAATCCAGCTCTGGTACAAAGTGCATACTGAGTGAACCCCACTTAAAATACAGGGCATTAGTTCTGCATCAGTGGTTCCCACTTATTTTGTCCCTCAACCATCTTGAAGTGAGAAACTACAGAGTAAACACCAGATACACTGACAAAGTAATTGTAAGAAACTTCANCCCACCTCAGAAACTTACATGTTTGGTAGCTAAATGCCTTTTGGAAGAAGACTATGTTTGCAGAATTTGTGCATTCAATTGTCAGAGAAATGGTTATTCTGCTTTAATCTCCTCCCATTCCTATTCTGGCCCAGAGGCATTTGCTTCCCCAATACAGTCTCCTAGGAAGGCCTCGTTTGCTACACCCCTTCCCAAAGGTCTCTCAAAGCAATGTCTACCCAGGAGATCTCTGAAAAACACAATTGTCACTAAGGGGATTTGGGCCTCCCTTTAATTTCTGCCATGCTATACTATAGCTCCTCATTATAAAGTTAGCTCTTAAAGGTTCTTTGTCTCTACAGGGTTGAAAGTTGCTGACAGAATGTCTGGGTCTAATTTTCCACCAGTCTTCCTTTAACTGGCCATTCTCAGCTATGCAAAGTGTTTGCATAATGCTACAAGATCATTCACATCAATCTTATTTAATATTTTGAACTTGTTTTCCAAACGGGTTAATGAGAAAACAAAACACAATCTGAATAATAAGTCACTAGAAAGAAGTACTATCCTAATCTTTTAATACAGGACCTGAACAGCAGCTCTTTTCACAGAGGGAAGAAGACTGACATTTTTTTCTAATCTGAGAATGTAATTCCCAGGGACAGTGTATGAGAAAACAGCAGTAATCTACAGAACACCCAGGAACAGTTGTTGAAAGATTCCCAGGGTGTTACATTTGGCAGGACATCAGGTTCCAATAAAATCCACTAAAAACACTAGACTAACAACAATAATAATAATATTTTACACAGATGAAGTGTCTTTCATCTAAGGGTCACAAAAAGCTTCTGCAAATAGTGAACAAGGTCCTTGAGGAGGTGTAGATGAAATTGATGCTCCATAGATGTTGCAATGATTCACTGATTTAGAAGATAGTACAGAGTGTTAGAGGGTACAGAAAGAAAAGAGTTAACATGTATAGGCAAGATTGGGAGCATTCTTTTATAGTGAACTTGCATAATCATAGTAACTTATTTTTTAATGATTTCAGTAAATCAGCTGCTGACATTCCGCATACACTATTTAAGCACCTGTACACAAATCAGGTAACTAAAGATGACACTGTGCAAATACACAAAGTACTAGATGAGTTCATGCACAGCTACTTGACTCTGATACGAATTTCTGTATACTATGCTTGAAATTCCTGTTAGGCAAACATTTGTATGCTTTCTGAGACCAGTCTGTGACTTAAAAAAAAAATACATATAATCATATATAAGGATATGAAAAGTTAGGGACTAGAAATAGGAAATCAGTGTAGGCCACTTGTGAACTGCTAAAAGTTTTGGACCCAGGCCCACACTTTGCACTGCTAGCCTATCTTTGCAGGGGAATCATTCCGCAGTGTGGCTACCTTTCACAAAACCCAAGATGCTGCATCACTCTGTGCCACATATGAATCTCAGCCTGTACTTCATATACCATACTGGGAAGATGCTGCTGGTGGTGTTACAGTGGCAAAACTTGCAGTTGAAATACAGCTTCCACTACATCATTAACAGCTTTTATGGCTTAATTGGATAGCTTACAACTTTTTGGTACAAGTATACCATCAAATGTCACTGCAGTGACCTTACTAAAGTGACCTTAAGAGGACAACATATATTGAGATAAGTGGTTCCTTCCCTCAGGATCTTTCAGTGTATATTTCACATGAGGATTACATCTTGCTCTTTGTAGCCATTTCCAGAGTCAACATCACCCTTATGTCCCAGCCCAGCACAAGCTGTTGAGAAGTCATTGTCTGTGCCGCCAACACATAGACACATGAAATTCCTACTCAACTGTTTACATGAAGGAAATTATGTGAAACAAGTCATGTTTCCTCTGTGTCATAAAGCTAACAACAATAGCAACGAAGGTTTTGTCATGACATCCCCAGTCCAAGGCAATGACTAACAACCAGAAAGTTTAGATATCAAGATGATCTAATAGCCTGTTGCTCCCAAAAGAGAGAGGTCCTGCTCCACTTCAGCCTACGACCCTTTGCTCCCTCCTTATCTCTTGCTCCCAGAAACACATCTCACATGATGTGTTGAAATGGCTTTGTGCTGGCATTTGCCAAACCCTTCTCACAAACAATTCATCTCATTAAAGCTGGAGAAAATGGTCTATTTTTCTTTTCTTTCTTCCTTTTTTTTTTTTTAATTTAGGTTGGCTTAATGAGCTGGATTGGCTCAGAACAGGGTCTTATGAAAGCAAGAGTGCAAAAGAGCACAAGGCTCACAGCAGGAGCATTTGCTTTGGACTCTTAGATTACCATAGCTACAAGGTAACCCTCAGAGTTATGCAGAAGACACTCTCTTGCTGGTAGTTTCACTTTTTCATATAGATGACCACAGTGACTTTCTGAGATAATTTGATCAAGTCAGGCAGGGGGATTAGCAGAATAATTGGTGTAATTCAGAACTTGTATTCAGCTACAAATGCAGAAGAGAGAATAATTCTGGCCTCTTAGAGCTGTACTATACAATACCACAAAAGAATCAAGAGGGACAATTAGAACAGATGACACACAACTGGAATAGCTTTTAAGGGTTGAACATACCGTGATGGCAAGGCACACAGCCACAAAGAGCTGCGTAATGCTTTACTCACTATCAGATATACCCATATATCTTCCCTGTGGCTTGAAACAGCATCTATCACTAGGCTAAAACATAGAGAAGCACACCAAGCATCATGAGTCACTGCAGAATTCAAGTCCGTTTTCTTTGTCCAGTTTTGCTTGCCCTGGACCTGAGGGCATCTTGTCAGAATCCCAAAGAAGTTTCGATACCACCCCCACTGGAGTGTCTTCACCTCCCCACAAATGCATGTGCATTTGTCCCTTTCAGCACTTAGTTTCTGCACAGAGATGACAGACGTGTAACTGCTATCATTGGTCACAGGTTAAAAGTTTACAAATTGGTCTTAGCAGCTGTATTTGGAAGATAAGTTCTGAAAAAGCGAGCTGTTCCCATCTTTCCAGTTTTTGGTTTTGAACAACCCCATAGTTATGGTCAGAGATTAGAGAGATTTTTTCAGTGTTAAAAGAATGGTTTGGAATTTCTCATCCAGCCATCTGCCCTCAAAACTGAGCAAATGACTCACTAGTGCTCACCTCCATTTGTTACGAAGCTAAAACTTTTATCTGCTCAGCTTCATGCAAAGTTCCACTCTGTATCTTTTCAGAAGCAGAGCCTGTTCTAATATGAAAGAACAAACATGGGAAGTGCAACTCAGAATTCAAGTTTTCAAAAGCACTAATGTTAGATTCTGGCTGAGCTAATATGCATGTATGCACAGAGGCATTTGCACACATAAATCACAGCTTGCTTACATCTGGCACACGCAAAGAGCACACTGCTTGGCACACTGTTTAAATGTGCTTCAACTACTGGACTACATTCAGGTCTGCAGATAATATTGAAAAAGTTCCTTTGTAGTCAGGAGACATAAAAACCCTACTGAGTATTTTGCTGATATTCTTATGTATCAAAGATGCTCACTTGCCTGCTATTTCCTGATGAAGCTTCTGCAGCCTTGCATCTGCGGGATTATCAAAATAGGTGCTTTTCATTCCTGGGAAGTTGAAAAGCTATCTCTGTTTCCCGAATGTTATTTGTTTACCCTGCACAAGTTTGAAGCAGCACTTACAAGCAATCACAGTTCCTAAGCTAACTGCATAGTTTGACCCAGCTCCAATTTCAAATAAAGCAGCTATCTAAAGCAGCAAGTAGTTATACTATCTCACTCAGATTGAATAGGTTATTGCAGTCTCACAGAAGCTGTTCACCATTTCACTTGCATATTCAGTCCCAACTATAGAAGATATGCCCAGAGAAGTCCAAGTTAAAAATATCAAATGGGTGCCACACCTGGGTTGCCCTTACCACCTTGTACTAGACTAAGTACATACCAAATGAATTTTCCAGAGTGGTTTATGAAAACCCATTACTCCGTACAGCATTGATCATAGCTCTTTAAACTGTAGGTTTTTTCCCCTGCAAGTGGGTCAGATTCCTTCTGGGTTCTAAATGATAGCTTTTGAGAAAGGAATATTTCTTTTACTCTTAACCTGGAAATTTACAATCTGCTCAGAACTGCTTTCGAGTTATGCAAGTCCAGATCTGTACTTCTTTCATAATTGTCTACCATGGTAACAAATAGGGCAGCGCCATGTCTGGTCCCTCAAGCTCTGAACTTGTGCCAAAGATAACCAGTTATACTGGCATAATTAATTTTGGTGCATTAATAACACAACAGCTTTTGTCTTTACTAGCCAGCATATTTGCCAGTAAGATTCAGTAAACATAATTTAGCGAAGTCCTTTCCTCTGTTAACAGGGAGAACAATCTATGAGCTTAAAAAGCAGAGGAGGCATCTTCATTTAGGGATTAATCATCACTTTATAACTCCCGCAAAATTCACACTCCAGGCACTGATTTAGTTATACACAATAACTGTGGCTTGTTAATTAAGAACAACATCGGTATTAGCCTTCCTTCTTTTAGGTTCTTAAATAGCTGATTTAAAACTTCTCTCAGTGTGAGAAGCATTTCTAAATATCTGAAGTGTGAAATAGCAAGGACATTTGCATCTCCAGCCAAACCCACAGAGGTTGGAAAGAATGACATGATTTACAATCAATATCTCAACCTATAACCTGGAGGACAGCTGTAATTCTTCAACACCAACCTCTGCTCTATGAAAGAGGGACTACTCTCCAGCAGGTACAAAACAGATTCACCTTTTGAGTCTATTTGTTGTCACTGAGGGGGCTTTACCTTGAAATTAGCCATTCCTTCCTATGACTTATATATGAGACAAAGCAAGAGGTACTCCAGAGACATGTGAAGCTGACACTTATAAAGTCTTTCTGAACACGTTTGAAAACTTGTCTTGGTCTTCCACTGAAGTACCTAACTGGTATCCTGGTTTTCAGCTCATGCAGGTTTTCCTGAAGCTCCTGAGACACTCTCTACTTATTGCAAACTGAGATGAAAAGAAAATGTGTGACTCCATAAGCATACTTCTCCATCTTATTTAAAAAAGAAGAAAAAAAATTACTTCACTTTTGAATTCCAAAGTAGATTTTAATGAGTCCTACTTATTTATCACAGTCACTACTCTTATGGTAAAAAGAAGATGATTTACAAGGTTGAGTCCACCACATCTGCTAGATGTTGGTCTAGTCCCTTACAAGTGGAATTTGATAGAACTTCTGAATGGCTGGGGTCATGGGTTGGTATCTTAGCTTAACTTGATTAATACAACATTTCTCCTGATCACATATTATTAAGAAAGATGGGATTAAATTTGACTGAAGTACTCTGTAGAAATTTTTTATTTGCCTGATTCCTTTAAGCCTGAAGTGTATTTGATAGCAGTTTTGAATTACAAAATTTGATGTCAACTTTGATTCAGTTGTGGCAATAACCTTGACTTTTTTTCTCCCCAAACTTTCACTTTATTCAGTCCTTCATGCTACCAAGATTTGGTAATCCCTTTATAGCTGCAGAATTTCTTTCTTAAAAAAAAAAAAAAAGGGCTTAAAAGCACACAAGATCGCTTGCTGTACCAACTCAAAGCCTTCAAGAATACATGGCAGCAAGAAAAAGGTGAGGAGATGTGAGTAAGAGGAGATGAATGATAACCCTGGAGGCAGTGACAGAATGCAGCATGCACACAGGAGCACAGCACCAGTAGGGTGGGCCTGGAGGCAGACATTGGGCAGATCAGGCACATGCAACCATGTCCCCATCATGAGGGACTCCACAGGGAACCACGTGACCCTTTTCCTATTGACTTTGATGAAGGGATTTTGAAGGTAGATAGGCCATCTTCAATATGCAGTAGACATTCACACTGGAACAGCCTACTGTTTCCTCAGTGTCAAGACACAGTAGCACATTGACTGAAAACTCATTCTGAAGATGATTATGGTATGTAGGGGTGATGGGGGGAAAATGGTGGTGGGACAGCATCTACTTTATTATTCAGGAACTTTCAAAGACATCTGCAAGTCATGCATGTTGTATAGCCCTGTGCCAAGGTAGCAGAAAGGGTTTTGGATTGCTCTTTCAAATGGAAAAAAGTAAATAGAATGAAAACCATTTCATTATGCTCTTTCTTTCTGTGGGAACCTGGATTCCCAAAGGAAAAGAATTGCCAGGAAGGTCCTTTCTGTGCATTTTCCAGGTAGATGCAATAATTTCTTTCATATGGAGATGTCATTTCCACAATGCAGTGATTTCTCAGTCAGTTCAAGGATATATTCCAGGGAGTACAGACTTGCAAGCTGTCTAGAAACACTAGGTAGTCCAAATGGGGCTGCTTGTTCATTTAACTGTCAAATATATAGCTGATGTAAGAAGTGCTTTCTCTGTTTTTCTCTGTTTCTAGATGTACTCCAAGGTATTAAATGCAGTTTTAAAAGCACTTATGATCTATTTGCAGTAGTAGCCATCTCTTACCCTAGCTGTAGCTGGAAAAGCTCAGACCCACTGCAGTGATTTTGCTAACATTCCACTGACCTGACTATGCACAGGGACAGGGTATTTTTGATAGCAAGCCCTTAATCCTTCATTCTGTAGACCCAGCTGGTCCACAGAGGCTGACATCATTTCACCACAAAATGTAAGATACTAACCACTTGAGCTTTTGCAAGAATATAGTTTGATAGCTGAGTACCGATTAAAATTTCTTTCGGAATCAGTGTCCACTATCTATGCTATTATTCACCAGTGGCACATATTCAATGCCTCTATGCAATTGGCCAGTAGTTTTTCTATGGATATATTTGCCAAGATGAGAAACCAGAAAGAATTTCAACCATTTCCAATGTGTTTCCAACTGCTGAGCTATGTTTTCTGAACCACATTGTTGAGTCGTGATCTAAATTAATGAATACTCTCCTGGGCAGCTGCTATTCAAATGGTGATTCTCCACTTTCTCTTTTGATTATGATCTGTAAATCATTGAACATTAACATTATTAAGTGGGGCTATACATATGCACAGTCTGGGTTCATTACAAAGCAAGTCATAATGGGCAGTTATTTCTTCCTGTCTCCAGATTTAAAAATCTAGTCTGGTATGATTTTAGAGTCTTCTTTGGAATGAAGAATACTCTTGAAACAAAAAAAAGTCTGTCTTTCCAAGTAAATGCTGGTGTTGCTATTGCCAGTTTGACAACTGTGACATATGCATATTTCACAGGAAAGTTTTTATTCCCACCCGCCTGAGGGCAGCTCAGTATTCTGAAAGAGCTGATGATGAAATATTGAACAAGCATTGTTAACATTCACTTGGAACAATATAACAGCTTAGCTATAAGTTTTAGTCAGAAGAAAAAGTTGATATGACGTAATATTCCATTGGAAATAAAGACAGGTCTAATAAATCTTTTCAAAACTGTGTCGAGAGAACTAAAATTTGTAAAAGTTTTCCAGCTAAATGTTTCAGAATGAAACATTTCATCTTTTCATTTTGAAATAGCTCTTTATTTTGGATTCGATTGTCTTGGTATTTTATGTTACAAAACATAAAATACAAAACATTAGATTAGTTAAAACATTTTCTTTCAATATGATATAGTTTTTTTTGCCTTTGACTTTTCTTTTGCAGACAATTTTGAAACACTTAGCATCATCCTTCCAGATCAGAACAAAATTAACTGTATGCAACCAAGTAATCAGTGCATATTACGCACGCTTCTCTGGATCTGAGCCACACAAGACCTGGACCAGTTACAGCTTTCTGCTGAAAAGCTTGACTCTTCATCTCAGGCTACAGGGACTTATGTGCTCAGCTTTGGACATTCTCTAGTTAAGACTTCAGTGTCAAAGCATCAGCTATCACAACAGTATCTATAGTCACTGGATTCTGTCATCCTAGTGCTGTAAAACCCACCGAATGTGTGGTCTTAGTAAACACAGAGCAAATTCCGAACTCTGTAGCAAGATATCTTGAACAAACACTTCGTACTTACAATACATCAATTAATAAAATGAGAAAAGTCAGACTTTATAAGACTACTGCATAGAGAACTGAGATTTTCTGCATAAAACGTTTTCCTTGATCTTGGAAAATAGAGAAAGAGCTGAAAGCAGTCAGCTACCTACTATGTAATTATTGATTATATATAACTATCGATTGAGATGAAAGTTTTCTTCAGCTGAATACAACAATCTTACCTACACTACAAGGCATTCAATGATGGTTGCTAGATCACGTAATTGAGGTTGTTACAGGTAAAGCATGGAAAGAGTTGGATATTTACCAGCCAAAACCAGCTACTGCTCACACTGATCCAGTCTATACCAAGAATCAACCCCTTTCCAATCTGTTCTCAAAAGGTGAACCTATTCATGTGTTGCTTCAGATGGCTTTGGTGTGAAAGAGTGAAGCAGAGGATTGTTTTGGTTTGGGATTTGACTTAGATAGTGGTCATGTCTCTTGCTGCTGTGTTTTACGTTACTTGCAGATATGCAAATATCTCTGTATATGTTTGTAATCTACAGTTTGTCAGGGCAGGTTTAGTTGCAGCACAGCACCCAGATGGATTTTGTACACTAAAGTCTGCCCTCCCAAGGAATATGTCACATGCATTGGTATGCCATGGGCCCTTAAATTATTCAAATCTTCATAATTCACCACTATCCTCAATTTATGAAGAAATTATTGTGCTTATGGAGCCACACACCTGACATCCCTCTGGTGCTCTTGGTTATTCAGCTACTTGACAGACTCTGCAGGAGGTGATGCAATGCTAAGGCCAAGAGCTGAATATAACACCTTCAGGTGCTGTTCCATAGTTGTGTTCTGTCAAAGTAACCATTACAGGGAAAGACAAAACAGGAAGATCCTTCAGGTGGTTCAATACCCATCCAGCTTGTCATGCATCTGCAATGGTATTAGTATAGTTCCGGCCTTTTCAAGGGACATAAATCTATTTAAGCCTTGCATAATCCTGCTGACCAATCATTTACATCTTTGGGATTTCATTAAAGACAGGTGATCCAATTCAATAAAAGAAATTTTTTATGTCAGGACATAATCCAAATGATACGCTGCCTTCACTGTCTCTTTAACTCTGCAATTTACTGTCTTTTCAAGTCATGCTGGATTATTTATAGAGAGGAAAAGAATAAAGGTACAGATATATAGAGAGATTTTAGAATGTATGCTATTCTCTGGCAGGAAGCTAAGCAAAAACAGAGAAATCACTTGAGGGAAAATACAGCTTCTTTAACATGAAAAAAAATAAAATCCAGTACTAAATGTATTTTGTCATCTTCACAAAGCAAGATCCTTGTGAGCACCCTTGGTTTTGGAATCTCTTACACTTGCACTTTTTGGCACCAATACCCTGATCCCACAGAGCTGTTTGAACAAAGATCTAACACAATTTACTTGATTAAACTAAAAATTTGAGTAAGTCTACCTTTACCCGTAGTGTAATAGATTGATGGAATAACTGCTATATCAGCACGAAAGCTGGCTCAGGTTTACCAGTGTATAGCAATGCATTTCAAAAGTTTAGGAAGAGTAACAGATACTCGTGAGTCCTTGGGGATCACTGAATTATTCAGTGTCACCTTCCGTGTAAGGCTGATGCTGTATCCCTTTGCTGCTTCTGTACTGAATCCAATAACTGGTATTTGGCTATGGCATATAAAAGGTGTCACGCCTCGATTTGAAGGTTTCAAGAGATGGAGAATTTACCCTCTCTCTTGGCAAGTTATCTTACTGTCTTCATTTATAATTTAAGCTTACATGGTTTCAGCTTCCTGTTATAGGGTTTTAAAATATGCTTTCTCCAGCAATAAAACAAAGTTGGTTTAGTACCAGCTAGTTTCTGTGCTGCTCATTAAATTTGAATCAAGTCTTCTTTCAAGCAGGACAGCTGGATCTCTTTCAGTTTCCCACTGGAAGGTATTTTTTAGTATTTTCATAATTTGTATGGCTCTTTTCCTGTGCGCTCTCTGGATTTTATGGGTTTCTCAGCTGTGAGAGAGTTTCTCATGTTATTCTGGTATTAAACTAATGAATCTTATGAACACAGGCCTGCTCCTGTCATCACTGTAGAACTGCCATGTCCCACAGCAAGTTCATGTTCAGCTCTATTTCCATTAGGACACTTAAATCCATTTCCGAACCACTGCCTTCCAGTTGTATGGTTCTTAATGCTCACAAGCTATACTTCACTCATGTTGTACTTAGTGATTAATAAAAAGACTAGGGATGAAACCTGTTACAGTTACCTTTATCCATCACTTCGTGCCAAATCAATGACCAAACTACCTGACATAACCATATTGATTAGAATCAAGTTACCTGTATTGGTTCAGCTGAAGCTGGTTTCGCTTTGTGACACACAAAGTTAAATGATCTTCTCTTGCCTTCCCTGTCTCCACCAATAAAAATGAATAGATTTTTGTTGAAAAATATTAGTCTTACATGCTCCCTTAGCTATATTTGTAGCCTCATGCCCCACATGCCTTCCACCACAGGCTACCTCTCACAAACTCTATTCTCCAGGCTTGCAAGGGTTTTTTTTAACGCTTATTTTAAGCCAGCTTTGGGCTCAAGAATGACACAGACAAAAATACTCAATGTTCTCAGCAACAGTCAGCACAGTGATCCTTGATTGGATGGTTTCAGCTCTAGCACTCAACATGTGTGCCAAATCCAGCTATAACACCAACTAATTCTGGCCACCAGAGCATATCACTGAGGCTGATAAAGGGCTGTAAAGGGCAATAAATCTGAGAGGGTATCACATAACATAATGAATATTTTCAAGTAGTATTTTCTGAAATAAAAAATAATGCCAAAAAATCCAAACCTCGCTTTATACTTGGCCCAATATGGTATATTACCTTACCTCCTAGTTGAATCCCATATGAAGCTTTCTCAATATTTGTTGTCTACTATCAAACAAACTGGGCCAGGATAAGCCAAGTCATCTTGCTTTGCCTTTAAGTTAGCTCTCCTCTAGACTCAGAGGTTTCCTTATTGCTCAAGGACTATAATAAGTTAGCAAAAGAAGGCTACAGATCTCACACAACTCCCTTTTGCTTACCTGGTGCTTTGTAGGCACATCAGGCTTTATTTTTTAAAATTCTTTATGCTTGCTATTTATTGTCTTTCATAGTTACTTAGGAGGGTTGGAAGGCACTTCTGCATTCCCATGATGCCTCATGATACATCCTGCTTCCTTCTAGCACAAAAGAACTATTGGGTGTTTCTGCCTTTCCTGAATCACTAAGACTTCCATCATCTTCTACTAGCAAATGAACTATACTAGTCTTAGAAATTATTTTACTGCTGTAAAAATTTTTTTTAAAATGTCTTACTGTCCTTAGGCTATGAGGTAGAGGTTTCTTTTGCTCCCTCTCAAGTGTTTCTCTTCTTCATATTTCCACAGTCTCTAATTTACATAATTACTGCCTCCTTCCTCTTTCTTCTCCTCTTCCCCATTTATTAGATATATTTTTAATAGCTGTCTTTACTTCCCCACTTAATAAGGAGGTGCTGCTAACTGAAGATGGCCTTATTCACGATTACGAAATTGTGGTTTTTAGACATCTAGTAAACTTGCCTAGAATAGTTTCCAGTTTTCATTCACATTTTCCTGTCAAAATCTCACTACTTCCATCCAAGTTTCTCTTTCCAAACACTTTCATTCATTGTTTTTTCTGGTTGCTTTGTGAAATAAGCCATTTGCAAACACCAAATACGTGACTAGACAGAGATACAGTAAAACAACAAAAAAAAAGGAGATTATTTTCAGTGTTGCTTCAGAATATGCTGGACTAGGGTCCAGTTCCTGTTCTAATTAATTAGTCATTAGCGGGAGTTACCAGACTTACCCTGGCAGTCTCTTTTCTAGTAATTAACTCTTCTCAGGTTGGAAATTATTAGAAATCTGTTATAGGCACTATTACCAGAGAAATGAGAGGCTACTGGGAAAATTAGATTAAAAAGACTAGAAGTTCAAAGCAGCACTACAATACTGAGTACTTACTTACTCCTATTAAACCTTCAAAAGCTTGTGCTTTATTAACAGTAATGATGATTAAATGTGCTGTTGATGAGCTGTGCTGGACTGGGGAGTGCTGGAGGGAAAATGCTAGTATTTAACTTGCCAGATTTTTTGGAGTACCTTGATGAATGATGCAAAATGCATACTGTACCCAAAAAACTGAGAACAGATAGATGAAGTTGCCTAGTAAATGCTTTTCCTTCCTGTTATATGTTGCTATCTGAGAATTATAGGGAAGTAAAGAGCAAGTGTTCCTGAGGATACAGAAGTTTAGTAGGACTGAAAGGGCTAATTATTATGAGATTAGAGTCTTGATTACAATTGAGCATTGACTTAGCAAAGATGTGGTATGAATATAAAGCTAATTCTTGGTACTTTTTTTTTGTTTAAGGGTAAGTATAACACACAACAAGAAGAACCTCTAACCATGTATAAACACAACTCCTAAGTAGCTGTTCTGTTTTT
>VYZX01019476.1:79393-195555 GCA_013401335.1 Brachypteracias leptosomus
ATGGTGTGTAAATTGCCACAACAAAATCTCAATTCCAGCTTCACAGGCAGAAGTGTATTGGCCACAGTGAAGAAAATTTATGCTAGGGAAGAATCTAATCACGGCATGTGAATTTTTTCCTCATGTATACGACACCAGAGATGATACTTTTTGCTGCAAAATTCACCCAGTACAAATTATGAATCAGTGTACATGAATCACCTGCCAAACCCTCGAGTGCGTCAGTGATAAGAGAATACAAACTCAAAAGTGCAGGTGCCATATCAGCAGCTGGAGCAGAGCTGACAGCACTGCTAGAGACAATGACCATTACTGAATTCCTTCCTGGCCACAGTTTGAATTTTTCATCTCGCTTTCCACATCAAGATATGATGTATCTGAGTGATGCAACCTCTATGACAGACCTGGATGTCCATCTGGGTTCTTGTGGCTTGTCAGCAATGATAATGCCATTCAGTCTGAGCATCTGTAGTTAGATATCACTAGACTTAGATATCACTAATTAAGCTTCCCATAACTGCCAGGTGTGTCTAGTGGCCAAGTTACAGTTCTAGATTTGTCTAATCTCACGGGGTTTCAGTAGGGTTTTTTTTTCCTTCCAATATACTAATGTAACACTCTTCCCCCAGGTGACAGTTCTGTTGTCAGCAAGGATACTTAACAGGGAAACTCCTTAATGGGTTTAATTCACAGGAAACTGTTTCAAAGGCATTGGTTCAGTTGTCAAAGCAAGCACAGCTTCAGTCGAACTGGGCTCTGATTTTATTAATTTATTTCTGCAGTCTAATTAAATGCATCTTTCTTAATTAATTACACCAGGGAAGATTATGTCAAATGCACATAAGCCTAGTCTGACTTGTAGAAATGCTGAGAGTGTGCCAAATCTACCAAAGCCAATAGGAGCTATTAATTACTGCCCTAGGGCAGGAGCCCATACCCTGGCACTGCCCACTGAATGCCTGCTCCTATTTCTTCTAGGAAGTCAGTGAAAGCTTTCAATAGATACACAGCTGGCCATCAAGTCAGGTACATGTCAAACAGGTCCCTGGCTGAAGCTCCGGGCAGCCAAATGGCCATTCCACAGCCATTTGCTTAAATGTTGCTTTGGCTTCCCGTATGCAGAGCACTTCCTGTGACACTTTGGATATATCAGCATAATGAAGCTCAGCATTTATTTCCATCCATCCCTTCAAGTGACTAGAAAGACCTCGGTATAATTTTCAGAGGGCAGTATTTTGCTGTACTGTTGCCTGAAATGGCTGCCTAAGCAAAGTATTGTGGCTAGGAAGTTCCCACTGGATATACTGGAAGTTCCAGCCCTGTTAGGCTCCTTAAAAGGAACTGCACTTAGCTTAATGGTTAGGAGAGATTGCTATTAATTTTGAAGTGGAGGATTTATAAATCAGTTATTGCTTCCATAGGTCTGAGAGAGATTGCTGGACTGGATGAGTAACAACAACAAGGTCTGATGTGCCCTGTCACCGTGACCAGAGACAAACCCATACAGGGCACCTTGGCTTCAGTAGCTAGGCAGAAACCAGCAATCTGATCTTTCTCCACACACAGGCCTGCTGTTTCCAGGGCCTTCTCACAAACACAACTTCAGCCACATGAGCTTTCTTAGTAGCTCGTGAAGGCTTACTATCTCATTTCCATTCAATAATCTAGAAAGCCCTCAACACTTTTAGAAACATCCAGATCCATTCTGTGGGAAACTTAGTCTATTTTTGAGACACTGTTCCCTAAGTTTTGTTGTCTGTCTTGGGGTAGAAAATGATGGTATGTGTTACTTCTCCGTCCAGATCTAAGACAAGTAGACCTTTGCCATTTAAGGCTATACAGGAACACTCCCTTCAGAGCACGATTGCTCTAAACCATTGTTTTTAAAATTGGAACAGGAGAATGAAGTCTATCCTTGCTTGCATTCTGTGCGCTATTGCTAAGTGAGGTTGCACAGTTTTATTTCTAAAAT
Source organism: Brachypteracias leptosomus (assembly GCA_013401335.1). Classification (NCBI taxonomy): domain Eukaryota; kingdom Metazoa; phylum Chordata; class Aves; order Coraciiformes; family Brachypteraciidae; genus Brachypteracias; species Brachypteracias leptosomus. The sequence goes on from VYZX01019476.1 coordinate 81,366, forward strand.
GCTATCTAATCTGACCTTTAGTTTTGCTTTTACATAAGACTGAACAGCCACCATAATAGCTGTATGAGGAACTGAGCCCAAAACATAAAACTTCAAGATCTACTGCAGTGTCCTCCCTGTGGTGCAAGGAAGAGAAATTTAAGACTGCGGGAGGCTACTATTGACATCCAGGCTATGTAGTGTTAAAGCAGGAGAGACAGTTGTAACTGAAGAGAAATTCTATGGGAAGAACATGTGTCAGGTTGGTATTCAATATTAAAAAAAAATACAATCTAGGGCTACAGTGACCATTAAAAAAAGATCAAATTTAATAAGATCCAGTTTTACATGCATGAACAACTTCTGAAGTAGCTGTTTTTACAGAGCTCCCCTCATGAGCTTTGTTGTAAACATTACTCGCTATTATCTTCCAGTCACAACTTAGTCCAGGGTCTTGTGTATTATTTTAACGCAACATTAAAGCACAAAATTAACTCTAAAATAGATGATTAATAGAGTGAAAAGAAGGGAGAGGGTGCTTTATAGTTGCTGCATATTTCTTCTACTGTGTGGATTCCTGCAGTACACTATCTTAAATAAGTTATATCAGGCATCTTTGAAGACCAAACAACTATGCTTTCTGAACTCTTTGCCCTTAGATTTCAATCCCTGCTCTGCAGCTGGTCAGAGAAGTTTCCAAATTATACAACACACTTTTGCAATACCCCCTACCCTAGGACTCTGTCTAGAAAGCATACAACTCCTTTTAGTCACAGTTATATCTAAATTCATAATCCACTGGAAAAATTGCTTGTATATTAGCAGAGGCATAAGATAACCAATGGCACTGCAAAAATTCTTGCTACCGTCTTACGATGGACCAACCCTCTGCATTTACAATTGAGCACCACCTGCTGGTTAGCTCATCTAATTTGGCTATTTCTCCTGCCACTCTCCTCCCAGTAAATCCTGAGAGCAAATCCTAGTTTTTAGGAACGTAGATTGGTGCTGCATGGGACCTGAGATCGCAAAGCTGAGCTTCTGAACTCAGCCAAACACGATACTGGAGGCAGTTGTGATGCCACAGCTGGAGCAGCCATCAGGAGACAAAAAACCCCAAAACTCTTCATCCCCCTAACACGGACAGCAGTGAGGCAGTAGCACCCCATGTTGCATCCACTCCCTACTTGTTCTCAGAGGCTAACACTAACCAAACAACTCACAAATAGCAAAAGCAGCAGGGGTCTTTCCCTTTTCTGTTGAATTTCTGTGTGCCTCATCCTCCTCATTTTAATTGACTTCTCCCAAACCATATGATTTCACCTTAATCTTGATCTCTCCAACATCCCCTGATAATAAAATGCAAGTTGCTGATTTTCTCACCTAGTTCCTCTGTTGTGCCAGCGACCTTGTAATCTCAGTTTAACATTAACTACTTAATCTAGTTTGCCAGAGAGGAACGGGTCTGTTACCCACTATTATGAAAAAATTCTGATCCTGGCATTTCAATTCTGCCACTTTGATCTTATAAAGTATCTTAATGGAGATGCTTTCAGTGCTGCACTGTTGGAGTATAACTCAATTTAACATCGTGAACTTAAGCTGAGGTGGCCAAAGATGCGTGCTTTAATTGTTTAACTTCCGTTGAACTCAGTGGAAAGTTGGATAGGGAAGTCCCCATACCATTTTTCAGAAACAGGAGACATTTACTGACCACTGTCTGTTTCACTTCTGATCTCTGCCAACAGCACTTCACAATTTATATGTAATATTACTGATATACCAATGGCCATTTCTACAGCACACCATAACACTGCCCTAAATTTAGTACAGCTGTTACAGCACCAACTGAAGGATGGAAAGAAAAAGGAAAACCAACCTCATCCTGTGAATTCTTCTGTCAACATAGCAAGCTATAAACCCAAACAACACAGATGGCCCTACCCTTGAAATTCCTCCAGGAAGACAAGGGAAAGCCAAACCTAATATTTCTAATTACCAAGGAAAATCTTCCACTCTATAACCATCTTAAACCTCCTCCCTCAGCTTTACTGTACATCCTCAGGCAGGGCCTTGGCCCAGCTTTCAATTAAATTATTAACAGGAACAATAGAGTCAAAGTTTCCCAACTCAGATGCCTCAATTTGTTAAATTCATATAAAACAACACAACACCAGATACGCTGATTTCAGGTTTTTCTTCTGTACCCAGGGTTGTGTAAGGGTGTTGTGTTGGATCTTTCCTTTTTTCCCCCAAATGTAGAAAGGGCTCCCTTGGTGACCTGGTTAGCTGTGTCCCTGGGCACCAGTGCTCTCAAGTGACACAAGTTGCTCTCAAGTTGTCTGGGAGTGTCAGGTCCCCTACAAGAGTTGAGCCCCTGCCAGGAGCTTAATTACAGAGCTTGGACCTGCTGTGTGACAGTGTTTGAGATCTCATTTCTGCTGTGTGGTTTGGAAAACTGCACCCACAGAAAAAAACAGGGGGAAAAAAAAATTACTCTCTTGTAATCTTTTTCCTGCCCCCTTCCTTTACTCCTTCACTCTGACCCACTGTCAGGGTCAGCCTTCTGAAGCAGCCACCTCCAGGGACTTTCATGGGACATGAAAATATCCCACAGAGCCCAATGCGGTTGCCTTTCTGCAAGGGGACTCACCACAGAGGCTGGTATGGGCACTTAGGTGAGGGAGCTAGGTCTTGCATGAGGCTAGCTTTTTCCAGACTAGAGTTTCACAGACACTAATTGCAGCAGATGGCCTATCTGCTTAGCTTGGATGCTTTCAATTTACTGTATAGAAACTGTAAGTTGCATACTCCAGTAAAAAGGGCATTGCTAGGACACACCTCCCCACTTGGGGATGGTGTGGGAGGACAACTGCCCATTTGCCCTGGGTCAGTTATTTTTTCCTTGGCCATCAGAAAGCCCTAGAAGAGGGAGAAAAGCACCCAGGGCAGACACCACAGGGCTATGCAGGGGAAAGAGGGCAAATAACTCAGCAAGCAGCAGAGAGAAGGCTCTCCCAGAGACATTAAGGAGATCAGTAGGTTTATACACACTAGGGAGTCTGTGGAAGTTGCTGGAAGGGAAACCAAGACTGAAGGAATGGACCTACCATGCAAAGACAGTTTTAAAAGTTAATGTCTTGCCCAACAATTTCTCTTATTAAAGAATTAACCTTTTTTAGCTTAATAGACTGTTTTCATAACTCTGGTTTTACAGACTTTTTTTCTTTGCCTTTTGATGTGAGATGATTCCACATCAAGGTTCTGAATGCTTCAGGTTTCTGTCACATATGGCCAAAATCCAGGTTCTGGCACAAAATTCACCCTGACCCCATCTGGATTTTCCTGTCAGTTCAGATTTATGTAACTTCAGCTAACAGCAGCGAGACTGCAGAGAAGCCTGAACACTTCCTTTTCATTGTCATCCCCAAAACATGACACCAGATGTGCTAATGAAAGAGGAAAATTGGAGAGGAAGAGACAAACAGTGGGTTTATTTGCTTCCAACAGTGGGCAAAGTCTCAGCAAGCCACAGTCTGAAGGGAGGGAGGCAATGTTTCATCTGTCAGAAAACTAGATCAGAAAACTAGATCAAATTCAGAATTACCTCTGTTGCAGGCTGCCTGTGTGCTCCTAAACAAGTTTATTTGTGCTTGTCATAACAGGACACCCACGTGTGATGAAGTGTCTGGGTGTCACTTGAATCAGACAATAATAGCATCCCTTCCTCGTGGGACATACCTCAGTTGCAGAAAAAGATATCTCTTTCCTGACTTGAACTAGTGACAATTTTTTGCAGAAGGTGAAAGGAGCAAAGATTCATTGTGTCCAACGCCTTACCTGCTCACAGGCCTCAGAGGGGCACAAGCCTGACCTTAGCTACTTAGAACGGAGCACCTCTAGGACTCACTAAGACATTTCACTGAGTGTTTTCCTCTGCTTTAAAACTCTGAACTTGTAAATGTTTCCCAGTAGAGTGGCAGACCATTTCAGAGATATCACTTATATACATGTTCAAGAGTTGTCTTGCATATATGGGCTCACTTTTCCTAGTTTTGAGGATGCTTAAGAAGCGGGTATTTCCAATGATCTGTTGGATACAGGTTGAAAACAGCTGCTTTCTCTAGCGGGGATTTGTTTCAAGTACCTTCTTGCTTCATACTGGCCATGTTTGAAGCAATGCATGCCTGAACTACTCAATGCTTTGCCACGCAAAGTTGAAATTAAATTTAAGCCAGTGAATCCATACTCAATGAAGAAGCTCAAATATGCACCTTGAAGGGTTGATGTAGCAAGTGTAGGAGATAGAAAAGCCCTATATTGAGTATTATAGAAATTAGCTACGCTCATATCTTGTCCTGAAAAAGGAGAGTACTTCTAGTTGTTGGCAGCCATCCATAACTGCTGCCAGGTATATGAAGCTTTGTAGTAAAAGCAAGAGACTTGAGGGCAGGACAATGGTCTCATTCTGTACTCTGCTGTCCTTTGCTGACCTGCACTGATGCCTTTTGGTTCCTCAACTGGTTAATTTATTAAAACATGGGTAATAGTTACATGTGTAAGTGTTCTGCACAAGCTGACATTCAATCCTATTAAAAATTCAGTTAAACTTTGAGGAACCTCTTACCTTTTAATCTCTATCAGAGTTGAGATAAGAGGCTCTGACTGAGAGCAGAGCTCCATTGTACTAGTTACTGTATACATTATAAAAAAAAAAAAAGAAAAAAAAGAGAGGTGGCATTTCCTGGGGCTGGAAAGCTCTTAACATATGAGAATTAAAACAGTTTTATTCTCATTTATACAAAGAATCAGAGACAGAAATTACGCAACAGCTTAGAGCCAAGCTGAGACCTCTCCAACTCCTAGAAGTGACTTTATCCACACAGTTCCATTCTTATCCATTTCAGCCACAGCAGCAGTGAAACACTCTAAAATGTAGCTAAATGACTTGCCATAATCAATCCAAGGACAGGAGCAATAGCCTCAGTCAGACAATAACCAAACTACAAGCAGAAATGCTAATGTGTTCACCCCACACAAAGCAATACTAAATTCAAAGCAAACAAAAATGACAGTTCTCCAGCCAACCCTGGAGAGACGTCATGGATGTTCTCAGTGGTGCTCCCATGCACACCACTGAGAACATAGCCATGCTCCTTTCAAGCATGGCACCTTGTGTCCTCTCCAGGTTACCCATTGCCCCAGCCCTGGTGAGGCAGTACCAGCCTTCCTTGAAACAGCAGGCTCCCAAACAAGAGGCAGCCCTGCAAGCCAGAGCTTAATGGAAGGGCGTTAACACTAATTGAATCTGAACAGCCATAGCCATGCATCACTTTGCATTTTCTCATGTTAAAATGCAATAGTCATTTGTTAGAGCACTCTTAATGTGTTTAAAATCTTTCCAGGGACAACCGATGTTGTTTCTAAGCCTGACATTCCCAAGCAGCCTAGCACAGACCTGAGATGCTGCTCTGCAGACTTCCCTACCCTGAAGTCCATTGCTGACTACATCTGCCTCCGTAACCCCAGTTACTACCTCACTGGTTTCTGTATTCAATATCTAGCTTGGATGGCCTTGGGAAAAGAAACAAACAAACAAAAACACGCATACAAACAGTTGGGATTAAGAGCTTACGAAAGTTTAGATCAGCACCACTTTTTTTTTTTTACCTCTCCTGATGGCATGAGGCCAAGTGCTCAGCTGCGAACTGACACAACTCAGAGTGTGCCAGTTCTGAACAAAATCAGCAGATTCAGCCATTTTATATCCAGAGATTGGTTCAATCTCCTGGCAGAGAAGGAAGCTAAGACTGGCAGTTTTTAAAGAAAGAGAATACTATGCACCCAGGTGAGACTAAATCAGCAGGGTCTGTTTGGAGATGCTGGTGAGCACTGCAATAGGAAACAGACGCTGACCCGCAGGACAAAGACACTGTGAGTGTTAGTAAATATGAAACTGGAAAAAATGCTTTGTGGATGAAAGACCTTATAAATAATAGAGGGACTAAAACCTCTGAGTTTCACTGTTTATGGATGTGATTTCATCAGCTCTGCCTCTGTTGAAACCCTCAGTCATGTTCTCCCCACTTTCCACACAGACTCACATATTCCCTTCTGTGGAGAGCCCCAAGCACTCAGAGGGTGACTAGGGGTACATACTTGTCAAAATCTGCAGATGAACTTGAACTCCGGTTCGTTAGAGTGAGGTTTACCTGGGAAAACCTGCAAGATATAAAGCCCCCTGGGAATAAGAAAATCACTTACCTAATTTCATCAGCTTCAGTGACTTAACTGCGTCATAAATTCAGTCTGTGTATTATATACACAACATAGGCACATATCGCACTTTGATAGTGGATCTTAGCCATCTCTCTCCTTACACATCATCTATGTGAGCATTTTTGTTATTTTATAGATGGGGAAACTAAGATCCAGGGAGTGCTTGCAGGATGCCCTAAGTCACACAGCAAATGACTAATTAACCTTGGGCTTTCTCATATGCAAAGCAACATTAGCCCAGAGCCAGGATGGTTCTTTATGCAGAGTTACAGGTCACTGGGTGAACAGAGCACAAGGGACTGTTGTTATATGCTTGACCCATCCTAAGAATTTTTTTTTTCCAAGTTTTTTGTTTGTTTTTTTTTTTTACCCTACACATCTGCTACAAACCACAGTCAGAGGGGAGTTGGGCCTTTGGTCTGATCCAGTACAGCTGTTACTATGTTCCCTCAGTTTTAGGAATCAACCTGATCCCTCAGCATTGGATGCAAACACACTTAGTCTTGGAAGAAGTTCAAATTTAGGACCTTGCTTTAGGAATGTTTTCTATTAAAATGATTTATATGAACACATTTGCTCTTTGGATCTGGCAGCAGCCTGCGATCAGGCCCAGCTTTTCTTAATATTTTGGGCCATAAGCCATCCAGCTTGGGGATTTATTCATCTTAACGTGTTTAGCTTTGTAAGCACAATGCAGTAGTTACTGTTGTGCCTCCCGGCTGCTCTTCCATTTTTTATAACTCTCTTTCTCTGCTAACCTACTTTTAATGTTTTCTTGTAAAGCTGTTTTTAGCCTTCCCTTGCTTTGCCCCTTCCCCCCAAAAAAACCACACTGGGATAAAACTGTTCTGGGTGCTAAACACTAGTAACTCGAATAGGCTCCAGCTTGTATATCCTGGCTTTGGAGATAATGGTTCCCACTAATCCTTCTGAGTGCACTCCCAATTCCATACATTCAAAGAGCTGTCCCATCCCATCCCATCCCCGCCCCAGATTGCTTCTGTTCAACAATCAGAGATTGTGCATCAGCACATTGCAATTGCTGGTGCCTAGCTGTTCTTGAGCCCCAAACCCACCAATTGCATCTGAGCTATGGATGGAGGCTCCTCTACCAGTATCATTGTCCTTCTCACCGTATCCTCATCCCAGCTACCTGGAAAAGAAAAATTATCTTCTATTCCAGCTCAGCCTTGCAGCCTGCCAGTCTATTCCTGGATCACTTCAATTCGGTATTATAAATACACTTAACAAGGGAGTTTAATATAGATTTGGTAAGACAGTTATTTCAGTGATACATAATTTATGTTGCCCTGTAGCATAGGAAGGTGTGAGTGGCATCTGAGAGTGAATGGATTCAAGACACTCGCCATACAGCAGCACAGAGTGCCAAAGGGGGAAAAGAGTGGGGGAGAAAAAGGAGGCAGCAACCCAAGGAAGGGGGTGCATGAAGGAGGAGAAGAGCTTGATAGCAGGAAAAAGTGTCAAAAAAAGACAAGGTGACAGGCACAGGGTGAGAAAAGGATGGAGAAGGAGAGAATAGAAGAAGAGGAGCTGAACAGAAGATGCAGACAGGAGCAGAGATGGTCTGCAGGATGAATAAGAGACGAAGTGTGGAAAGGGAGAAACGGAGAGTAGAGCATGCATGCTTGATGCGACAAGCAGGTCTCTGCAGGCTGCGAGTGCCACAGCCAGCCAGGAAGCAGAAGCGACTGCCGTGTCAGCCGGAGGGCAAGGACGAGGAGAGGCATTGTGGCTCTCGTGGGGCTCTGCTACCCCGTGACTCACCCCCGCCCCTCTCCTCCCCCAGACAACCACAGCCAGCAGACTACCCAGCTTTCTAAGCCGCTTCTAACCCTTCAGCAATACGTGGCATTAGGTTTTGCTGTTAAATGTCCCCTGTTCTTGTGTGTCCTCATTTTGGGAAGTTGTAGTGAGAATATAAGGCAAGTCTTTCAGCTGGGTAAATTGGAGAGGCTCTTCTAGCAGTCTCACCCAACTGCACATTCATCCCTTTAGTGATAGTAGTGTCCTACTTTGGCATCCCTTAGCTCAAGGATGAAGGTCCTAAGTGCTGCACTATGGTGATACCTCTGTCCAAGAGAGGTCATCAAGTTTATTTGTGGATGTGGGATGAGATATAGAAGGTATATAAAGCAAATGGAGAGTGGGAGTTTGGTGAGAATAGAGAATATGAACAGTGCTTAGCAAGCATACAGGATTTGTGCCTGTTTGCCTAGTCTTCTACTTACGAAGAGTCAGTGGCACTCAGCTACTGGAAGTTACTTTTTGGTTAGAAAGCTCTCATCCAAACAATTAATGCCAAAGAGCCCTCTGTTACACTGAACAGTGACCTGTCACAGGAGTGTAGGAACACCTCAGAGAAAGATCTCCGTCAGGACCAGTCCTGTACATAAGGAGAGGCTGAGATACCAGGAAAGCATTCCTGATTTATTTTCTGGGGTCTATCCAATATGAACTGAAGGCAACAGAACCATTTGGCTCTGAACAGGACCCCTAGTGAGTAGAACAGATGGCTATATTAAAAGGAAAAAACCCTAAGCACAACTGGACTAGCCAACAGGCTCCACAGAGGCCGAAGTGGGGGGCTGGCCCCAAACACTTTTGACTGCAGCATCCACAACGAGGTTTATTATTACTTTTGTTTGTGGAAAGCAGCCAAGGCACTGGCTGCTGTGCCAAATGGGAAAAAGGCAGCCTTTGCCTTGCAGAGTTTGTAATACAGCTGGTATTGACTAAAGAGTTCCCTGCATGTCCCTTCCCCTGCACACTTGTGGCTGTGCACAAACCTGCTTCTTCACCTGCAAGCTGACAAGTACAGCTCTGTGAGGAAACCCCAACCTGCTGGGTGGGCAGGCGTCTGGGAATTGCTGCTGTTCCCAGTGCCATCCCTGACGCTGTCTCTGCCTAGGCGTGGCATATAAGCCACAAATATTAAAATTGGCTTCCTTCATCCTGAGTGAAGTGGTCAGGAGCTGCAGGGAGTGAGTTCCCTGAAAAAGTAGAGTAGCTCATAACTGTGCACTTAAAAGTAGAAGTATTGATTGGGAGCAGAGCCTTTAATCTCTCCGCTTTCTGCCCATAGAAAGGGAACTGTTCTTCTCTTGTACCTTGCAAGATGATGACTCTCAGCATGCTTTAACGTTCATCATCTGATGTTTACAAAGTACTTCTAAAACTGCCAGCTGGCAAGTACTGTGGAAAAACACCCTGGATTTTCCCTGGTCCCTGATGCCGTATGCGTGTGTGCCTGCGTGTGCTCACCTGCGTGCTGCTGGCTGTTTATCGGCTGAGATCCCCATGACAGGCATCTCCACACCTACCCCTCTGAGAGCATGGCCTGCATTCATGTCTCTATTTTCTTTGACATCCTCCAGCATTTCCCTTGGAACTAATGGCCAATAATATAGTTTCTCCTCAGACATCCCCCTCTGCCAGAGTGCTCCCATGAAGAGGATTATCATTCTCATACTTGTGAGCCTCATGCTGTCCCACTGTCTCTTTCAGGCTGTTCTCCCCTGGGAATAGGGTCACCAAACCCACAAAGCACAGAGATCTGCAACTAGGTCTGCTCTGTATTTTTTTTTTCTGTTCTGAGAAATACGACAACTGTAGGTCTTTAATGAATTGTTCGAGTAGCTTTAAGAAAGCTCTGTGCTCCCCTTGGTGCAAAACCTGAAAGCTCTGGAAAGAAATATTTAGATGAACCTCCTCCAAAAGTTTTCAGAAAAAAGGTAGCTATTTCTTATAGAAGTAAATATATAATAAAAAGCAAAGAATTTCCCATCAAAACTAATTTCAGTGGAAATTTTTCAGGTAGCTTCAGAGAGCTGTGGAGCTCAGCATGCCCTCTGGTGCCAGAGCCAGGTATCACAGGCCCTGGGACCTGCCAGCTCCCTACAGCAAAACCAGACATCAAGTGTAAAAAGAAAAAAAAAAAAAAAAATCCCACGCTTGCAGTGATATTCCTTCCTCTTTAAGGATACCTATCAACATTAAAAACAACTATAGAAGTGAGAGTTAAATATTTGGGGTGGGGGGTGTGTGCTTTGAGTAGGAATAAAGCCTCTGACTTGTAGATGGGTGCCTCAGCACCTGTAGTGATTTGTATTGCTATGCCATGTTTACACAAAAGCAAGCAGAAAGAGGATTTGCCCGAGGTTAGACTGAAGCCAGCAGAGTCTCTGCAGGCAAAGAGGCTGTCTAGTATAGAAAGACAAAACATCCAGATATGGGACATAAGAGCCATGCTCCAGCACCAGTTGAGCCAGTGGTGTTGTGTGACTGGGCTGTACTTTTTCCAAGTCCTAACTTCCCTACCCTTGACAGTGGGCAATAATGATACATCCCCATCTTGGGAAAGTGCTGCATACTGGTAGGTGCTGTTTTCCAGCAGATATGCTGTCTCTTCAAGAACTCTTGAAAGATGGTCTTGGTGTCTGGCTGCCATATCATGGTTTCCTCTCTTTGATGCAATACAGAGAAGAAAAAGCAGCGAACCCCACTCTCGGAAGGGGAACACTTTCAAAGTGACTAGAAAGACACCAGCTCTAGCCTGATGGCATAGATCATTTTGATGAGCCTTCAGGTATGTCCTGTGACTTGACTTAGGGCTGTATTTGCCAAAAGGGAATCACTTAATCTCCCCAGTGATCCCACATAACCCCCACAGCTGATTGGGCAATCCTGCTGCAGGGAAACCTGAGTTGCTTGTGAGTCAGCTCCTGAGGTGCAGCAGTTTATAAAACTGAACTTGAAGACAAAGCAAAAACCAAAATGGTCCAACTTTGAAAAGTTGTGCATGCATTGTGGCAGATCAAAAAAAAGGGAGTCACAGCCAGGCGTTCATACCCCACAGATGCAGTGGTTGGCTGCTGGTAGCTATAGCACCAGGCATCCCAAGCAAAGCCATCTTCCTGAATAAACGGAAATGCCAGATCTCTGAAGATTCCTGTTTTGTTTAAGACTCTTGTTATTTGAGGCTCCAGGCTTATATTTGTAGCTGCTGGACTAGACCAAATACTCCATAAGTGCCAAATCCACAGAGGAGCTGAATTTCTCTAACTTTAGCTGGCATCATAAGGCCTGATGCAAACTGGTTGATTATTTTGCTGCTAAAATGAAATCCTCATGTCCAGCTTTCATCATCCAGTAACCTTTTGGTCACCTTTGTGTATCCACTAAACCTGGGCTGACAGAACTCTGAAATACGAATCAGTTTTTCATATCTCAGTGCAAGGGTTTCCCAGATCCAATGGCTGGATATCAGTGAGTAGCAGCTGACCCTGCCTGTAGTATCATGTCCCAAACAAGGGAACATGCCATTGCACTCATGCACACAAGAAAAGCCTATGTGAAGGCTGTCTGTTTTCATCGCCCAATCATCTGGGTCACAGAGCTCAGTACATTGCAACTCTGCCCCATTTCACACTCCAGGTAAAGGAGCGTGGGGGCAGCTCAAAAGGAGGATGTGTTGGAGGATGTGTTTTCATTCAACATGAGCTCCTGACTTGCTTTATTTGTCTCCACATAAGCGACTAGGAACAGATGTCTCAGCCTTTTTGTACCAGTCACTCATTTAACAAAAGCTCTGTCTTGTTTGTACAGTGTCCTTGTTCTCACACTCTTAACTCATCATTACGTACACATAAACTATCAATGCCCAGCTTTGTGACGCTGCAGGGAAGAGAGCTGAGTCCTCTAAAAGTAAGGAAGAAAACACATGAAAGGGGTCAAGTCTCAAACCTTACACCACTTGGTATGGGTACCACACTGTTGCAAGAAGATTACATGCTTTTGTGCATTGTGTACTGAGGGGGCAGTACCTAAATCTAGGTTTTTAAGATATGTTCCCAGAATGAGACCTCTTGCTGGCCCCCTTTCCCTGCTCCAGACACCAGACAGTAGTGTTTAAGATGTCCTGAACCCCTACATACTGCCTTAGAGTCCTTTTACTAGCTCTCTAGGCTTCTACTTTTTATCTCCTTCCAGTATCTTTTAACTCCTGCCTTCCACAGCAAGAAATACAGGCTTTGCAAAGGAGCCTCTTAACCACAGTAACTTTACTATTAGAAACTTCAAGAATTGCATGCATTAAGCTACCAAAAAAAAAAAAAATCCCCAAAAGCACTTTTCTACCCTTAGCCAGCCCCTTCTTGGGGCTCATCAATAGTTCAGACTAAACACAGTCCTTCCTGCCCACTTCTTATGATGCATCTTTCTCACTCAAGGGTGATCACTGGCACGGTCCACAATCCCCTTCCAAAGTTCAGCCCCAAATTCAGTATCAGACACACAACCACATGCAGTGCTCTCCAGGATCACTAGCTTTGCTCACACTTTCAGCCCAGCACAGCCACTCCTGCCCAGGGATGCCCAAAGAGGCCAAAGGGCAGCATAAAGCACTAGCCATAACTCTTCTCTAGCATCAAGCCCTGAGCACAGAAGGAAGATAACATTTTGTACCTAATACAAAAGGACCAAAATAGGACTTACTATTTGATGTTGGCAGTCCTACTTCCAGTATGCACCTGGAGAAATCTCTTCCACCACTCTAAGCAGCAGAAGTCACCTCAGGCCCACACCTAGCCCTCATCTCCAGATTTAAAGGGTTGTCATCAGACAGTGCTGAGGACAGGCCGCTGGTCTTCACAGCTGACAGGAGGTTGATTACCCAGAACTGAAGACTGTCTGCTGTGCAGAAGTGTTGTTTTTCTTTTTTTTTTCTAATAAGAAAAAAGATCATAGCTTGCTGCAGATATATTAAAATATTTTGTAATTGTTGCCTTTGCTGGTAGTTTATTGCCAACTGATGAAACTCTGGGTGAATTGAAAACTATTGTCCTCTTTGCCATCTTTTGTTTTTTTCACCATCTGGGTCAAGACAGCCAACAGGAACTCATTTAACAAGCAAGAGTAAAAATGGATAGCTAAAAGCAGCCAAATGAACCTACAGCTTGCAATTAGGTTAAGGGCAACTGGGTGATTTACTCCTTGTAAATATCTGTTTCTTTCCACTGACAAAAAATGTGCCTGAATGATTAAAGTTAAGTGTGATAGATCTCACTCCTTGTCTTGGTGCATTTCAGCGCCTGATGAAGAAATAATGCCCCCAGTTTCAGAAACAAAAATGAGGATTGTCTCATCTGCTCTAGCATCTTGTCTAAGATACTAGCCAAAAAAAGTGTTCAGAAGAGATACAAGCCCAGCCACTGACAGTCCTTTGAACACCAGACCCAAAGAGAAGATCTCTCTGTAATCCCCTGTAAGTTTGAGGCTTGTCTGTGCCCTGAAGGAAGAGAATTCAATATTCCTTGCAAAATCCCTGGCTCTGGGTAATCTACATTATTGTAACTCTGGACAAGCTTGTTTTCCACAAAGTATCCAATATTTTTCTAACCTTGCTGAGCTCTTGATCACTGCAAGTATCCTGTGCCTATTAATATCATGAGGTGACTGTGAGGGGAAACTGGATGCTCTCAGTATGTTTAAAGCATGCAACTTTGACTCTTTCCCAGGCTTCATAGGTAAACTTTGTGGGGAGGCAGCAGCCCATTCGACATGGACAGGTCTGTTGACCTACCAATTGTACCAGTTCATTCAGTTTCTCCTGTCTTCCCCAGGGCATGAATCCTCACCTCCAGATCAACGGGCCAATGAACATCAACCACTACGCAACAAAGAAGAGCGTGGCAGAGAGCATGCTGGACGTGGCACTGTTCATGGCGAACGTCACGCAGCTCAAAGCGGTGCTCGAGCAGGGGGTTTCCTTCCAGTACTATACCACCCTCATTGTGCTCATCAGCATCTCCCTCTTCTTCCAGGTGATGATAGGGATTCTTCTCATCATCACTGGTAAGGTGGCCACCAAGGTGTGTGCACCCCTGTAGGGTCCTGCAGGGGCAGGGCACCCCATGGCTTGGCTGGCATGAGGGTGGAAGGGAGAAGCCTCTTCCCTCAAATCATTCTCCCTGACTCCAACCAGGGCTGCAGGAGGGTTGACACAGATGGTGGGGAGGTCTGTGCTACTGCTTTTCAGAATGGTGGAAGGGTTATTTTTTTCTCTTGCACAACAGCTCTGAGCACTACTCTTCCTTCACTTCCCCACTGCTGAATCCCTGCCATGGAGAGAGAGAGATGGGCTCCAGGCCTCTTGCTGATCATCCTGTAACATGCCCCTTCGTGCAGCTCCTGCAGATACTACATTCTATGTGTATCTTTTGCTTCACTCAAGCTAGGGCCTAACAATGATTAAGGCAGAGGTATTCCCTATATTAACCTCACATTTAATCAATCCCACAGTTCTCCTAGTGTTATATAGACAGTGTGCTAATACCAGCATTTCAGACAGGCTTGCCCAGTGCTCCATCTAATAGAGGAGTTGCTATATTTCAGCCTTTGACACTTGCCCAGTATTAAAAGTCTGCAAAAAGCAGCCTTTTCCTGTGTATCCTGTGGGGGGTTTTATGTGGGACATGGGATCAGAGGCTATAGGAAATCCTGTGATGTGTTCCTTCCCCTGGCCCACATGGCATAGCCTTTCCCAGTGGCAGCTGTGGTGGCTGGAGCCAGCTGTGAGAAGAAGGGGGACAGGGGACCACAACTGAGGGCAGGGAGCCACAAGGTTGCCATTCACACAGCTTATTAGCCAGACAGCTCCAGTAACTGGGGCGTTCCCCTGTCTGAATGGATCATTGTTCATCAGCTAGGGCTGATTCTATTTGTATACCCAGGTACCTCTTTGGGATTGAGGAGGAAGTTGACAGCTGTGTCAGCACATATGTGAGATCTGAGTGTCAAGGAGGAACTGGCCTCCCAACCTGAGTTACGACATTGCTGATCTTGTCCCTCATATCACCCAGCCTTCCCTTGTCATGTCCCATGGCCATGCACTGGAGGGGTCACATGGCTCATGCCTGGCTAGCATGCAGTGGTAATTTGGCTGTTTAGGATTGGCACATTGGAAGGCCATGGCACCTCCATGGCAAACAAAAACATGACAAAAATGGATTATTTTCCTCTGTTCCACCCTCCTATGTTGTCCTAGGGCAAGCTGTAGCCCCTGTAAAGTTCCTGGGACTACTCCCTAAGCTCTGTGGCCACAGTGCTCAGGGGCACCATGGACACTTGCCAGGCAGGGGAGGTTTGCAGGGGCCTGGGGACTTGGGAGTCAAGCTACAAATCTCCCTTTCTTTTTGCATTGTATTGCACAGCTCGTTTGAACCTGAATGATGTTGCAAAGCAACCCCGCCTGAATATTCTCAACAATGCTGCCACAGCTCTTATATTCATCACAGTCATCATCAACATCTTCATCACAGCCTTTGGGGTGCAGAAGACTGGCCTCTACCCTACCAGGAATTTTCGACCTTATTAAGTTATAGGGCAATAGAGTCAGGTAAGAAAGAGGTGAGTTCCCATCACTGTCAGCTCCTTGAAGGGTTCTCAGTTTCAGAAAACATCATTGGAAGGTGGAGAAGAAAGTAAAGCTACATAAATTAGTAAAGCCTTTCTAGAGCATGTTGTTTTCCCAGGAGCATCTGGGGCTATTGAAGATCCTTCAGAGGAGAAGAATTTCTTCTTTCTTGGTCTTTAAAGCAAGAACAGCAAACATCCCAACTGTTATGATCTATCAGTAGCAAGAAGTTTTCAGTAGACTGAAGACCTCATGCTAAATACAGATAGCAGTTGTAGGTGGGAGCTATATTTGGGAAAAAAAACTAGGTACGTTCTGGGAGGTACCCAAAGATGGCAGCGTTATCTGAGCAGTAGAAAAGGAAATTGCTGGTGAGGCAGGGGTGAAAGAACTCTTTGCAACAGGTGGTGTGGTTTGGCAAGGGCTGTTTTAAGAATCTAACTCTCAAGAGAGAGTTTTGTGAATAAGAGTCCAACCAACTGCTTGAGTTCTCATGTCAGGTTAATGAGGGAATGACATTTCTTAGGTCCAAAGTGACTTAGGTCAAGAAGCAAAGCTCACATCTCTTGCTTACATGACCTGCAACACGTAAACACAGCTTAAATGCAATATGCTGGGGCAACGGCCAGCAAGAAAGCTTGATAGATACACAATATGATGAAGGCTAAAAGCCTGTATAAAAACACTGCTGGCTTGGGATCTAGAAGTGTGTGAGTGCTGAAGAGCAGCACCCTACACCCATAGGGGTGGCCATGGTGTTGAGTGATCCAGTATGCTATGACTGCTCCACTCTGCCCATGCAGTGTGAAGGAGCCTGCTGTGACCTTACTAGTGTTTTTTGTCTTCCCTGCAGGATCTGAGCAGCACAGCTGGCAGGGAAAGCTCTTCTCCTCTATGTTTTCACTGACCTCAGCAGTAGCCCATTGATGAATCCAGAGAACTGGGTTAAACTTTCAAAACTATGTGTATGTCATGGTATACCAGCCCTTTACTGTACTGCTTTTGCAGCTCTGAAGGGGTGAAAACATTGCCTTTCAAGGGTAGAGCAAACTCTGCTAGAGAAAGCTGCAGGAGCAGCAGCAGGTACACAATTTCAAGGCACAATTCTGTAAATCTAATCTCTATTTTAGTTTCCTGCTTTACATATTGAATATTGGCTCATTTTGTAGAGAAGACTGAATGATTTACTTTGTAGGCTAAAAAACCAAGAAAAGTCCAGCTTTTTTTTTTTGTCTCAGTCATAAGTTGCTACACTTAAAGCAATGCTATCTAATAGTTTACCTCCTAAATGTTAGAATGGATTTCTCAAACTAAAAAATATCCCAGAAGTTCTCATGGAAAGATAGAAAAGTGTGTGTATGTCAATATAGCTAAAAGTAGTTCAAATGTTTTCCTAGTTGTTTAAAATTAAATGCAACACAGTTAAGAAAACAATCAGATATTTCCAACATTGGAAAGTTAACAATGACAGAAAAAAGATATTATGGTCTGATGTTATTACCAGGGATCTATCAGGAATGATGTCAGAATAGCCTGACAATATTTAGTAGAAAATGAAGAAACATGTTACACAAGGAGACACTCTAGGCTTATTACCACAATGAGAAATGACAGGTGCATGGTGTATTACTTTGTTAAAAAAATCACCATTATAATTTAAGGTCTTATCACTAACATAAATGTTTCTAAATATATCATTTCTATATTGATAATGCTGGGAATTCTCTTGTACTGGAACTATTTGTTTCCTTTAAAAATGTCTTTGAATTAATGATTTTTCAGATTTTTTTTTAAAGTGTAAAAATTTTCGATCCTAAATTCTGTAACTCTGTAGTCATGCTAAAAATTCAGTATTTTAATAGCCTGGTGTAAGCTTATTTAAATGACGACATGCTTCTCTGATTATTAAATGATTTTTTCATTGTATGGCAGAATCAGAGTTCAATCTGGATTTTTCATTTTGCATACCCTTGCCACTGAGAAAGAAATGTCATGAAAATGTCCACATATTGTTCTTCAGGAGCTACTGGGAGTGTCTGACAATTTGAAGAAACAGATACAGCAGATTTCATTGGTGCTCTATATTTGATTTTACAGAACTAAATTTCTGTTTAAATCACAGCTGGAGTTTTTTTTCTGGAGAGGGTTTGAATGATCTTGTCCACAAAGGCTGGTGGTTAAGGCTACGGGCCAGCATCAGGCAGTACCAGCAAATGACTGGCTTTTTTGCAGCTGAAGGAAAGTTGCATAGAAAGAGCAAGGTGGAAAATGACAGTTACATATTTACCAGAATTTACATAAGCAGAGCTGAGGACAGTATGGGATCTGGTTGGTAAAGCAGGTAAAGAGTCATCCTCCACGTTGTCTGGAGGATGGCAGGTCTGAAGAGACACTGCGTTTGCTGCTTATCTCAGTCCTCAGTCTCTGCTGATACTGACAGCAAACGGGTGAATGTTTCTGGAAAGCCTCTGTTATCCTGCTCTCCTCTAGAGAAAAGCTTCACTGTAGGGACAGCAAAACAAGTTCTAGCCAATGCAAAACCACCAGCTAAGGGCTTTCGGCCACTACTGGCCAGCTGAGTTCATGAAAAGGTAAAAAATTATGCATCCCATGTGCAGATCCCAAATCCCATGACTATTGCTTCACAGAGCAGGAGGCAAAACTATTAACATTGATGAGTGAACTTAAAGAGAGAGGAAAAATCCAAACCCAAAAGGTTCAGCTGGGAAAAAAAGCAATGAGAGGAATTTCATAACCAGATCTTAACTTCAACATCACTGTCTCAGAGAGCTGCCAGTCACCCAGCCCAGGTAAGCAAAAGACTGGCAGCGTGCTGGAAGGCTTTTCCCC
This sequence comes from Brachypteracias leptosomus, assembly GCA_013401335.1. Lineage (NCBI taxonomy): Eukaryota > Metazoa > Chordata > Aves > Coraciiformes > Brachypteraciidae > Brachypteracias > Brachypteracias leptosomus. The sequence goes on from VYZX01019476.1 coordinate 99,907, forward strand.
CATCATCTTTAATAATTGTTTCTCATTATAATGGAATCAGCCTCATTAGCAACCTTGGCTGCCTTTTCCCTCTTCATGTCTGAATCCCATTCCTGCCAAGCTTTTTATACTCAAAGGAGTCACGGTAGAAGTGAAAAGGGGACAAATTTGAGTCTAAATAAGCAGTTGCTGTGAAAGAGCTGACCTCCCATTTTTGTAGGCTGCGCCAAGTCCTGAGTGCTGGTCTAGGCTCTCACCTGCAGTCTTCTCCAGGAATTGTCCCCTGCTTGCGAGAGGGACAACTTCATTCTCTGCATTCTCTCCCTATGATTACAACGCACTTGTGCTTTGCTGGGACATGTATTTGTCCAATGTTTTGTACACTGTTTCACACGATATACTCGGGAAGACAGGAGAAAAACTGTTTTGTTGCCATTCCACTTTCAACAGCCTTAGAGGGGACTGAAACACGTCTCACTCATGGCTAACCTTGCTGGCTGCATCTCCCACCCACGTCTTGCTGCAGAGCTCTTGCTGGCTTGGGCAGAGAGTGACCTGTCTCTCTTGTATTGCCTACGCCTTCAGTTATATGACCCCAGAGGAGCAACACCTGGTTTCTAATCCCTGCTACACAGTGATGCGGGTGCAAGTAACACACAGACAGAACTTATCTCTTGTAGGAAGACAATGTATTTATAAAACATGAGGGAGAAACAGTATATCCCCCAGCTGTAACAGAGAGGTGGCCCAGGAGTCGTCTTGAAGGCACAGAGCCACCTTAAGGCAGATAATTCAAAGGTACAATTCAGATTTTTAATACAAGGCATTGGTATCTAAAAAACAATCAACTTCAGACATTTGTAGGCAATGAGTAAAGGTGAGATGTTCATACTGGGTAAACATTAAAGACAATGACAAAACAAGTCACATTGTAATTATCACACAAAACATTTCTCTCAGAATAAAAGCCAGTTCTTCTTCGCTCCCTTTGCTGACTGGCAAAACAAGCCTCAGTCCCAAAATTCACAGTCCTGAAGATAGAGTCAGCATTTGTGGGCAAAGCCCCCTTGCCATGCATAAGGTCCCCAGCCTGGCCACATCCTGCCCCAGGGAAGGTCTCTTTTGCAGTGTGGCCCATCATCTCCCCAGCTGTCCCCTGCCAGTGGACTAGTTCTTGTCTACCTGCCTGCCTGATGCACAGGAAATCCCATGCAACTGATTTCCTCCTGCAGTTGAGACAGGACACAGCTAGGATGCACATGAAGGCCAGAAGCTTGGGGCAAGCTTCGCTGCAAACTCAGACACAGCTTCCTAAAAAGATCCCGGTGACAGAAATTAGATTGACTATTGGAGGAAGTCAGCTTCCTGGCTGTGATGAAGCCAGGTTCCCTCTTGCTCCCCAGGAGTAGTGTCAGATCCAGAGATGAGCCCTTCTCAGATTGGTAATGCATGCTGCGCAACACTAGTGATGGGGCAAACCACCTGCTGACCAGGGACCACGGTAGCCTGTCCACCACCTTGGACGGCCATGTCCTTTCTCTGCATAGCTGTGGGACTACCTGCTCCTGTCATGCATCCTGCTCTCCCCCTCTTCATTACTCCATCTGGGGAGAAAAACTGAAGGCTGTTTTGGCAGCAGCCTCAAAGCAAAGCCTGGCACCACTCCTGCAAGATTTGATGCTGGCCAGCAAGTAGCCCCTTGTCTCCCTACAACCTGCAGCAGTCTCTGAGCACATGGGCTGGAAGACAGCTTTTGTCCCCATGGGATCTCTCCATGCTCCTCTATGGAGGCTGCCAACTAGTGCTAACTAGTATTAATCATGTTTACTACCGCAATGCTTAAGTACCAACTAAGAATCCTAACTGTGTTAGAAAGGGAAGAACATTTGTGATGGCAGCTTTGACAGTGGGGATACTGACCATCAGGAAACTGGATTGAAATCCATTAACTCCTTACATCTTCACCAAGGAGTCCTCATGAGGTAAAAAGTTTGGCTTGCCACTGGCCTGGGTTACAAGGCATGAAGGAAGGAGCACAGTCACAGCTAAAGCATGTGACCTCAAATTCTGCTGGCAGTGTTGGAGTGAGGGCTGCACCCTACTTTTTAGTCTGCTCTTTGCTGACTGTCCTCTCTGGTGAGGGAGAGGGGTTACTTGTATCATTGAAGCCAAGTAAGTTACCTTCTGGATGCACCTAATTCTTGCCAGTGTCAGCAGATGAACACCAGCTGCTAACTTTAGGTGCTACAGACCCCATCTAAGCCTAGGATGTGAAAGCACATGGTACAAATAACCTTTCCGCCTTGTGCATGACATAAGGACTACCACCAAATCCATCAGCTCTCCACCTGCAAAATGGGCATCATGCTGTTCTCTGCTTGATGGGGCCAAACAGCTGGGTCCTGCTAACACCTCACCTTGCCCTGGTGCTCGCCCTCGCCTCCAGCCTCTCCCCATTCCATGGGGATTGCGTGACAGAGCCAGCCTGGACAGGCTGCAGAGGTACAGTCGCGGAGCCTGGAGAGCAGCTCACCTGCACACTCGTGAGGTTGTGCCTGTGTCTGAGTGAAGCACAGGCTCCAACACGCACTGAGAGGACAACTGACACTGCACATTCCAGGCAGAAACAGGACTTACACTGCATCACAGGGCTCTGGCCTCCCAAACTCCTGTAATACATTTTTAAAAAAATAATAATGTTGACTGCTGTCGGTCTCTTCCCTCTCTCCCCAAAAGCAGTGCTTCGTTTCTTTGTCTCTATATGGGGAAAATACTTTTCCTCAATAAAAAGACTACTCTGGCTTGGGAAGAAGGCTAAGGCTGCCTCTTCTAAGATACTCAGTGTCTGCATTCTGACAAAGGCTCTGTGTACTCAGAGACACAGCCTTCTCTTGCTTCTCTCTCATCATAGCTACACGCTGCACAGCAAAACTTTCTGAAACCTGGCTGACTCCTCCTGACTTCATCAGTCACAAAATCCAGACTGAGGCAAACAGATGATTTGACAAGATTTCTATCTCACATGCCAGAACTTGCACGTTCAGTTTTCTACTGCAATAGTGGAACTTGATGGACTTGTCAAGCATCACATAATTATTAATAAATGAATGTCTATTCTGAATTGGCATCTACTCCACCAGCATAAAAAGCAAACAACTCCTGTACCATGTCAGCATTGCTTGTATCCTGCATTCCTCCATTACTCACATCTCAACAACTCCCCAGAGAACTGGGCATCATGAGCAGCAACCTATGTCATGCTCTGCTGTGAGGCTTGAGACCAGTAGCAGCCTTTTCAGCATGGAGACACCAAAGCACCAATGTAGAGCACTAAGTGTGCTGCGATTTCTGGGTTTCTATGGTTTGTAAAATGGTTACAGGGCAAAAGATCTTGCCTTACATGAACGAGAGTTTTAGGGGGTAAAAAATCTCTGCAGCATCAGGCCAGCTGCAGACAGGGGCTCTTTCCACAGTTCGTGGATCAATGCTAGCATGGGTCTGCACATTCTTTTATTCACTCAACCCTCTTCTGTCCTCACTGTTCTTTGTACTCAGTGCATGTGCCAAGGCCTGAGGCCACCTCCTCTGTACCGGACCAGAGCTCCCAGGGCTGTTCCAGAGATGAAACACCAACAGTTGTACCAGTTCTTCAACCAAGAATTCTGTTCTTTACATAAAAGTCAATCTATGACAAGACATAACTATGAGGCCATAACTTATTAAATTAATCTTTAGATGCTGCATAAATGTACAGGATTTAGAGAGCAGAATACTCTGTCTCCTCTTTTTCTGACAAAATCACAATATTTCAACTAATAAAATATTGCCACTTCTTCCCTGCTAGGATTTCCCTGATATTGTTAGGACAAACACACGTCTGTCAGATAAGGCTGCAAAGTTCCTCCTGAGATGCACTCCTAGCTTCTCTGTATAACCCCTCCACTATCCTTAGGCAGTGGACCAATAAATTAAGTGGAGTAATAACACCAACCCTTGCCACCTCACCCATCTGCAGGCAAATGTGGCTCTCATAAGGGAAGCATACTTGCATTTCCATCCATGGCCCATACTTTGCTGAGTATGAGCACAGTTTTTCATAATGACTAAAGTGAAAAGCACAGAGAAACATCTAAGCACCAGCAGCCTAAAGTGCCTATCAGCCCCTCCACATCCAGATTTCCTTAAGTTAGCACATGGGCATGTGGACACAATATAGTTCAGAGAACTTACTTTGGTCCCCTGTCCAAAAGCATGGATCCTGGAGAGATAGGGAAGGAGGGGAAATGGTGAGAGTTGGGTATTTTCTTTTTTTTTTTCATTCAAGTATTAAGAGAGAAGCTGTTTAAATAAACCATTCTGGGTTAGCTGGGATTTGTGTTTGTTTGGTTTGCACCATGCAAGACTCAGCGGGAAATATGGCACCTCTCCCACTGTACCATCCGCTAGACTGCATGGCAGGAAATACAAGTCCTCCACTTGTCGACATCTCCCCCGCACACCTTCCCAGCAAGACACGGATCCCACATCTTGGATACAACAGCTCACAAGAGAAGCTCCCACTCCTCTAGCCTGACCATCCCTTCCTTGTCTGTTCCATCCCACCAGAGGGCTTTGGAGGCAGAGGAAGAGTTTGTGCACTCAGCTGCGTGCCTCGATAAAGTGCACTTCAAGATGAGACGGTGGATGGTGCTGCTGAGCAGCTTTAGAGTTGAAGGCTACAGTGTCTTCAGCTGACGCCGGTTCCACATGCCCCGCTTTGAGTGAAACCAGTGGAAAAAGTTTCTCAGGGAGAGACGTTCCACTTCCAGCCCAGCCTGCAAAATCCTGGCAGAAAGAAGAAAGGTAGACTTAGGGAAAACTTGATCACAAAGATACTGGAGGGCTCAGCTCCAGGAAATCTCTTTTAAGTTGTACTGTTGTCAAGAGACTGCAATCAAGTTGAAGAGTCCAGAATAGTTCAGGGGTATCTCATATCCATAAGCAGGCATCTAATGACACTTGCTGAGTGTTTATGCAACCCTGAGAGCAGAACTGGTCAGTCAGTTTAGGAGGAAAGACAGCTGGCAACATGGGATTGCTCAGGATGCTAGTCTTTTCTGCAGCCAATTGACAGAAAAGACAGGACAGGCCCCAAAAGCTAGAACTACAAACCCAGAGGCCTAGAATTTGTACAGCACAGATCCCTCATAAACTTCTCAGAAATTGTAACTGTATCTCATGATCTTTAAATGTCCTTCTGACAGCTGCTCTTCTGGGCAACTGCTATAGGTAGTATGGGAAGTCTGAGGGACCTAAACTGGACCCACTGTGCACCGCATTACTGGAAGAGTACCAAGTCTTAACAATCACCAGTGCTGGACCTCCTGTGGTCAACCAGCAGTGTGTCTGGAAGGCACTAGGAAATGGCTCCTCTCTTCTTTTATCAGTGCTTGTAGTAGTGTACTTTGGGTCCATTCACCAACTAGGTTTAAGGTCAGGACAAGCTCATAGACTCTCCCTCACTGACCAAGCTTATGGTGACATTAGTCACCTCAATCTCCTCAGATCTCCACTCCCCTGGTCATTGGTCCTTCAGGATCTAATAGGTCTCCACTTCTGAGTGCATGAATGATGACAGGTAGATGCCTACCTGTCCAGGAGTTCCCAGTCTTCTCCTCCCCAGCGGTCGCGAAACTCTTTTGTGTTCATGCCTCCAATCTTGTCCAGGTCAGATTTGTATATGCCCAGGAGACCAAACCCATTCACCTCCCAGTAGCCTGAGGACAGCACAAAAGAGGCACAGGTATGTTGGTGCTTTGAACCGTTGATGACTCCAGCATGGGTGCTGGAGTGAGACTCAAGCTACTTTGACACAGCCACAATGTTGACACCAGAGCATTACCTCAGCACCAAGGCAGAGCTGACTGCATTAAAGCTTTGGGAAGTGAGAAAGGCTTGCAGATGACAGCATGGGCTGTCCTATAACTTGTTAGCAGACCCTCTCACATCTCCTGTCTGTCAGCGTAGTATCTAATGTACCTGGACTATCTCAGCTTCAAAGGATTGTCCCTGTGCCTGAATGGCTCAGGATGACCACCTCTGTTCTAATGGAAATCTTACGCTCAGATAATCTGTGTCACTTTCTTCCCCCTGACTTGGGCTGGTTTCCCTCACCCCTGGGCTACCAGCTCTCCTCAGAACAAACTGTGCCCCCTAAGAAAAGAGCAAAGCAGACAGAAAGGAGTAAAGGAGGGGTTTTCCAAGGTTCCCAAATCCATAGAGAGCCCTGTGAGATGACCAGAAGAAATGTCATATAAAGGACTCTGATGGTTATTTGATCTAGAATTCCAGGTACCTGACACTGTCAAACCCATCCTATGTATAATGCACTCTCACCTAGGGGTCCTTTAAGCTCCAGACCTCGACAGCACCAGAGGATCAAAAGTAGCTATGGCAGGCACTCCCCTTCCTTCCCCATTCCCCAGGGACTGAGCCAAAGAGGCTTCACTCCCTCTTACCATCAGGCCACTGTGGGGACATGCCGCAGTGCAGCCTCATGACCATGGGTGCAAAGGCCATCTTGCCTTCCACACAGTGCTTCCGGATTGAATCAATGACTCCAGCTGGGAAGTGGATGTGGAGGTCACACAGGAAAATGATGCTATGTGGGTCCTGGGACCGACCATATCGATTGGGAAAAAAAATAGGTTGACTTTAAGTAAGTCTTTCTTGATGGGCAGGGAAACAGAGATATGGGAGTGAATTAAAGAATTAGTCATTACTACATCAGAAACTGAGATCCTGGGGGCTGACAAAATTGAGTGGCTGTTCAATGATGGGTGTAAAATACTATGACTATGACCTGGCAGAGCCAATATCACAAAGCTGCTACTGCCACTTTTTGTCCTGTCCGATAGTCCCAGTGGATGGACCAAGAGCCAAATGGACCACAGGCTGCTCAGAATAAAGGGTGAGACCCTTACTCTGGAGGGCCAGAAAACACATCTACATTTGATTTGGTCTGCTAAGCTATTCCCTTCCCTCAAAAACAGCATGCTCGGTATGAAAGGTAGATGTAGAGCCACACATATACTAGAAATTTCCCTGTTCACTCCAAGGTCCCCCAGGCTTACCGTCACGAGGTCTATCCCCGCCTGCAGCCCAGCAGAACGCTCAAAATTCCCTGTCAGCTTCAAGTATCGATAGCTGGGGGGCAGATGGGAAAGAGAAGTTCAGTGCATGCATGTCGACGAGCACAGAAAGCATTGCTAGAAGCAGTACACCATGGACATCATGCCGTGGAGCTGTCCTTGCCCTTGTGCACCCTCTCAAGGAGGAGGAGGAAAGCCTTCACTGTGTGAGTGCACAAGCTCAGCACTGCTCCAGGTCCCAGTATGCGCTAAGAGTCTTCCCCCTTGAGCAGCAAGGATAGGGAAGTCCTTAAAAAAAGTCTTTTCAGCTCTAGTCCAGCTCTATCCTAGGACTAGACCTGTTACTGGGAACCCCTGGCACATAAAGGAAATGACCAGCCAAGGTTGATTCAGATCAGAGTAGAGTAAGACAGGCAGTTATTCCAGCAACTGGAGTCCCCAGAGGTGTCCATGCTCTCTGTCTCATTCCTCACAGCTTTACCTTCTCTATCCTCCCTCTGCCCCATCAAAGTGAGTCTTGCTTTCTCTTCTCTCTTTCAAACTTGAACAAAAGCCAGGAGAAAACAGATGCATCTGGATGGATGACTGCAGTATGTATTGCCTTAGTTTTATAACATTACTATATGCAGTATATGTGTATGCACATTATAACAACAATATATTCATGTATATGCCCAAGGTCTGGATGGATGAGGCTGTGGCTGGTCAATACACAGGGATTGACAGAAGTGCTGTGTTTGCTTGTGAGCAGTTTTTGTGACCAAGCAATACTCTCACCTGTGCAAGGTAGACCTTTTCAGAGCCTTCTCTACATCCATGTCATCGCTGTTGTAGTCTGTGATGATGATGTTGAAGTACGGATCCTTAGTGACTCGGAACAGCTCTTCCATGTCAGAGATGAACTGCAGTACCCAACGTGCCTGGTTTTTCACTGGTTGTGTTGTAAGATGGAGAGAATCAAGGCAAAACTGATTTAAAAGACAGTGCGGCTTCTCCAGAGGCAAGGTTTCTTGCCTCCCCTTAGACCCTGCTCACTTTGCAGGGATGCTGAAATAGGCCCAGGCTGAAAACCTGGACCAAAGAGCCCAGAAATCAGTGTGGGTTCTTCCCAGTGTGTGACAGGAGTTTTCTTCAAGCTTACAAGCCGTGGGAGTTTGGGCCCTGTCATACTTCTGAGGGGGTTTAACTTGGAGACAACAGAAATGGGAAGTGACCCAAATAAGATGGTTGAGGCTGACAGGACCACTCTCATGGGAACTGCCCACCCTGCCATCCCTCAATGTCCCAGGGAGGCAGGTCCCCCTTACCTGGCACCACGAAGTGAACCACAGCGCGGTGGTTCCAGGAAAAGCCCTGGGGCCAGCACAGCTCTGGCTCATTTGCCGCAGCCATCAGATGCCGCTGGCGACCCCATGCCAGGTTCCTCATCTTCCTCTCCTCCTCATCATCACCGCCAACACCCTGCCAGCCCCGAGCAAAGACATACTCGGAGAAGCGGACAAGCCGCTCCCCCTGCTCCAGCAGCTCCAGCTCCAGCAGGTAGCGGCTGCCCCGCATGCGGTCCTGGCGTTTCTCCACATTCATGATACGCTGCAGCTGGAACCTCCTGCAGGAGATACAGCTGGGGTAAGGCATGTCCCCCATACACCAGCCCCTCTCCCATCTCCAGCCTGTTAGCTCTGATAGGCTCTTTCCTCCTGGGTAGCACAAACCTTTTTGTCCCCAGCTTTTCCTTGCTTTGCTGCATTGCTTCCAAAGTCCCATGGGAAGGTTTAGCACCTGTTTCCTAAATCCACAAGCATGTGGGATTAGATCTGGGATTCCAGCCAAGAGAAAATATTTGGCAAGGGTAGCAATATAAAGGTGACAGAAAATAACAAATGTGTCTGGATGATTATAGGGCTGGTAATACTGAGTGTGTTCAACACCTCCTACAACGATCTTGGCACAAGGAGTATGTTTGGGCTAGTGAAACTGGCTGATGACAGCTTATCAGCCAATAACATGGAGTAGGACTGGGCAATCATACAGTAAAAACTGGGGTGAACTGTAGGTTCAGAATGGACAAAACAGGATGAAATGCCAGGTCACACCCTTTTGGATCATAACAAGAGTTTCTGCTGTAAAACTGATGCTCATCAGTTAAAAATGCTGAGAAAACCCTGTGTGTACTGATCAGTCACACCATGACTGTGACTGATGTGACCCTGAAGAAGCAAACGCAATCTTAAGATGTAGCATGAGAGCTACTTTCAGCAGGGATTGGGAACTAGTAACACCCATTCTATAAAACGTCCAGGACACTGGTCACTTACATACAGGAAAATTATCCCAAATCAAAACCAGATACGGATACTAAGAACAGATAGGAAAATTATTGAAATAGAGGCCAACTCAACAGAAGGGTCAGGAGCTGGGATTGTTTAGCTTATAGAGGCTCAGAGGAGGTATGTCTGTTTGCCAGAGAGGTGATCAAGATGGTAAGTCTTGAGAAGAAAAAGAACTATATCAAGACCACGCAATAACAGAGTACCAGCAAAAGCTGATCTCCAGTGGGTCATCAAAGAAGCAAGGAGCTGAAGCATCTTCCCAAATCATTACTAGGATCTAGAAATCTAGCTAGTTTTGAGATGGAGGTGCATACAATCAGATAACAGTGTAGGGTACTTGGTTGTCTCTGAGGTCAGTGTACTGATCCACATTATCTGATAAGTCCCTTCTGGTCCTATGTCCTAAGTGATTCACAAGCTGAGATGTGGCAGACTTCAAACCACAAGCACAAGGAGCTCCAGTCCTACTTCATATCAGCAGGGTTTCTTAATCTTCACCTGGTAAAATGCTCATATATGCTCTCAATACCTATGCAAGCAGGAAGCCAGCAAAAGGCCAGTGATGCCAGCTGGATGGAAACTGCCAGTCTTCCACATTTACTCCAGTAGATGTTGGAGGGTGATATTCAGCCCCCAGACATGGTCTGGTCTCCAACAATTCTCACTTCTCAGCCAAATGGGGTATTTCAAACCCAGGTTTTTCCATAGATTCCTTGCCTGAAGTCATATTTCCCACATCTAGTTTATCCTTTGATTCCCACTAGCTTCTCATACAACAGGTATTCCCTGTGCAGCATGGTACACTAGCTTGGGGACACCTCTTCTTGGTTTTTACACTGTGCCTTACCCTTTAGTTTTCTGGTTGAGCTTCTTCAGGAAGACACGTGTGACTTCCAGGGCCTCCCTTTCTCTTAGCAGCAAGTTTCCTGATGTGTTGCATTTCAGGTCAATCCAGTCTGTGCGCAGCATATGGAAGTTCAGACTGCTTGTGCTGAAGGTCTGCTCCCAGTTCACAGCCTGGTCAAACACTGGTACATAATCAAAATCCTCCTCATTTTCCTCCTCTGGCTCCTCATCTTCCTCTTCCTCTTCTGCTGCCACAGGTCCAGACTTGCCCATCACAGGAGATGCCACCTGTGCCTCTCCCTCATCCACCTCCCCAACAATGGATGGCTTCTGCTCAGCAATGTAGGACTCCACTTGGTTTAGCCACTGGGACAGCCCGGGCTGCTGTTTGAGGCTGGCAGTGCTTACAGGGCGTCTGCCAGCTTTGCCAGAGACTGGGCCTCCCTTCCCAGCTGGCAAGGTGCCTGTTGGCTGCAGCCCACCCTTAGTGGTGCTGAGATCTCCTCGAGTTCTCACTCCTTTGGGAATCATGACCCCTGAGTCTCTGGGGCTGCCAAGAAGCTGCTGCTTTTGAGCCACAGTCCTAGAAGGAGGGTTCACTTTTTTGGCAGGTGCTCTCTCCTGGATGGCCCTTGCGTGCTGTGGAGGGCTCCTGGAATTGTCTTTGATGCCAGCTTTTAATTGGGGTCTCTTCATTATTGGATTCCCCTCCAAGCCAGTCTGGCTGAGGCTTTGGTTGGCAGAGGCCAGCGTGGCTGATTTGACACCAGACCTCTTCATCCTTCTCCTCTGTAGTCCCTCTCCTATGTCACCACCCATCAATGAGAGGAGCCGACGATGTTCCCGGAGGGAATAGTCCTCATGAATGTTATTGCTGCCCACCACACTGCTGGGACCATTGCCTGCTGGCTCTGCCCTACCAATGCCTGGGCGCTCAGGGGGACTGGTAGTCTCCATGTCTTGCTCTGCATACTGCAGATCATCCAGGTTCCCCTCCTGGGAGCCTGCGGGAGTAATCACAGTTACACCTCTGGCATCCTTCCCCTACCTTCCCCCATCCTGACCCAGGCATACCCTGCCAGGGGCAGCTACTCCTTGCCTCATTCCAAAGTTGTGTCTCCTGCTCAGAGGGACAGGGATGCTCTCACACATGGAAGCTGTGCTCTTGCTGGTACCAACCTCAGTACCTATTAGCCAGCATTGCCAAAGGCTGGGGTGGTGTCTGGCTTTGCCTTTAGCTTTTGGCCTGGCCACAGCTTTGCAGGGCAGGTGTGAGCACAGGCTGCCACACTGCACACCTTTGGCTCTGTCACTTCTGCCCATGTTTTGTTGGAATTGCACCTCAGCTAAGCTATGGGCCTGAGAGGTAGTTGTCATGTTGCCCACCACAGCCTGCTGTTTAGCGACCTCCCAACTTGCCCTTAAGAGAAGTGGAAGTGGCAGTAAAAATCTCCTCCCAGCCACAGCAATCTGTCAGGGAAGGGATGTGACTTCCTTAGAACAGAAAGTCAACAGCTTATTTCAGCTGGTGCTGGAAGATGACCCACAAAAGGGACAGATACAAGGATCCTCCAGGCTCTGATATTAGGTCCCCTACCGGGCTGCTCTGTCTTTTCTCCAGAGTCCAGGTTCTTCTCTGGTAGATCCATTTTCATGTACTTGTAGAATCCAAATCTACAGAGGGAAGGACAAAACACAAGTTCGATGAAAGTTATTTTGCCATTTCCAAATAAATTATGGCCACTATTTCAGAGGTGATGGTCCATTATTCTGATTACATTTACCCAGCATCTCTAGCTCCTCCTTTCCCAGCAAGCCATAGACTATTATCATTTCTATCTTTCAAATCTTTGGGCAATCAGATCTTACACTGCCCTGTCAAAGACATCAGCTTTCCTTGTGTATCATTCCAGTCTTTCAGATATTTTCTCATAAGCACAGAAGGAAATCCCAATATAAGTACCCTGAAATACGTCTTTAGTCTCCCTTAAACTACTTCTTAAAGCTCATGTATGATGTAGTGCTTACAAATGTGAGTCATCATGTCGCAAAAGCAGCTCAGGCAGGTAACTGCAATTTTCTCCCTCTTTCTTCATTCACAGCACCACTGTCTGTGTGCTGCCCTCATAGGTCTGTGCTTCAGGCTTTTGGGAGGGATTTCCAGGACTGCTTCACTCCACGTGTGCTTGATGCCAAGCAAAATGACCCCCCAGTTTCCAAATTTTGTCACAATACAAATGAATTGTCAAAGCAATAAACCTGGGTGGCACCATCCAGCCCATGGCAGGCACCTTCTCCACCCTTCACTATGAACTGCAGTCCCAGGAGTTCCCTCCCAAACCTACAACACAATCTGTTGTTCCAGCCCTCAAAATAGTCCTGTAGTGAGGAAGAAGATCCTGAGCACAGGGAGGCTACCTTCAGTTATCTCTCCAAAAAAGTGACTCTTCTTATCCTGCAGTAAAATTCCTCCTGGATGGAGGGAGGTCCTCACACAAGGTGTCTGCCTGTGGCGGGGGAGCATGCAAGTGGTGGTTCCCTCGCAGGGCCACTGCTGGAAGCCAAACCCCAGTGAAGATGAATGACAAGCATTTATTCCTCCAGAGAGATGCCTGGTGGTGAGCACGGTTTGGCTTTCACAGCAACAGCTATCAGGAGGCTCCAGCTGCTATCAGACAAAAGTTTGCTGGAAATCCACTCCCTGATGCAGTGGAACAAACATACTGTGACCCAGCTTCCCAGTTAATAGAGCAAGAAAAGCAGTGGCAGTTTCCCCTTGAGACCTAAATGTATTCTCACTTAAAGGGAGCATGGGTTATCAAAAGAAATTATAAACGCTTTCACGTTTTGCAGGACTTAGGGGATCTTTAAGAATGAAGAGAGACCTACAGAAACGAATATAAAATTCCACCCCAGTTCCAGCCTTCAAAGCATTTCCTCCCTCCCTGCTAATAAATCTGCATTTGCAGCACCCTACCTTTCCAAGTAATAAGGGTTTTCCTGGTAGAAGCATTTGTTGTCTTTCTCCATGTGGCTCAGGCGGCTGTAATCATTTGGGTAAACAAAGGATAAATGAACCTGGGAAGAAGGGAGGAAAATTAAGTAAAACTCTCATAAGTGCTAGATGTCAGTCACAAGGTGACCCAGACACAGTTGCAGGGTGATTAGCCCTTTTGAGTGGGAGCATGGGTTGCTCACTACCTATTTGCCTCTCCAAGGCAACTGGTAGTAGGCTGTGAGAATGGAAAATAGAAGGAAGCATGCTGGGATGAATGCACAAGTGTGCCTTTTTCTCGCTCTCTTGGCATCTGTCTGTCCATCTCTGTAACTGTGCATTTAAGTCCTACAAGAGAGTGAGAACCAGCTGGGAGAGAGGTGGGCAAGTCCTCCTGAGGAGGTACAGGAATCACAGAAGCTCAAAAAGCAACTGGGGAGATCTCTAGGCAAGGTTGAGGGAGCTGGGGCCACCCAGGATGCAAGTCCTCCATGGAGCGTAGGCTTGCACTGGATCCAGAGACAGCAAACTGTCCCCAGCAGAACTCAGAGTCTGCTCTACTATGCAGGGGATTAATTTCTGCTCTGTTGTTGCACATCCCACAAATGTGAGCTCCCCCTCAAGACCAGTTTTAAATCTGTCAGGGACTTCAGTAGTCCACACAGACTACAGTTCACCCTATGGAGAATAAAATCCTCAGCTGTTATCTGCTTCAAGGAACAAAACTTACAAACTGGAGTCCCTGGTAGCGCTGCAGAGGAAATCCATTCACCACGTAGCTGGGCTTGTACAAGCAGTCTGGCAAGGCTCGGCGCACACGAGACTTGCTGAGCAGAGGCACTGGGAAGAAGAAACACATAGGCAAGTGTTGATGGAGGAGCCCTGCTGTAATCAATGCACCAGCTTAGCTACTTCTGTGCCTGGTTTCTGTTTATCCATGTGAAAAACTAAGAGATACATCAAGCAAATTATCTTGCACAGCTCATTTCTTTACATTGCTCTACAGCGCTTACACTAAAATTTTACACCCAGAGATGCCATGTGAGCTGGATGTCAAGAAAGAGGAGCTGGGTTTAGTCTGTGCTTTGTCTCCTACAGTGGCTGATACTATATGCTGCCCATCTTCTCCACACTGGGGAGAAAAAAGTGTGGCCTTTGATAACCGTGGTGTAGGAGGACAATCTTTCTTGGCGGTGCTACTGTACATGCTGCGACAGGCTGCAGCCACCTCCTCAGCTGCTTTGTAAGTCTTACCTTTGTACAGAGTGTCCCGGGGGTCAGGCTTCAACATGTCAGCTGGGTGTGCCTTGCTGCCTGCTCTGTCAGCAGGCCGCCTCGTGTGACTGGCCAATGTCTGCGGAATATGCCCAACCTCATCCATCTTTAGAAGCGTCTCATCTAGAAACCAGAGAGAGAATGGGAGGAGGAGGAAGGGCTAATTTGTCCTGTATCCCCAAAAATGTCCTTCCCCAGTGTTGGTGCTTTCCAAATGGCAGTGCATCCATGGCACTAATGCTGTCTCTGGCATAGCAATGCCTAAGAGGTGCTGATCAGGAGCTTCACTGTAAAGACACAGTGGGAAGGAAAGACTTTGACTCAGAAAGCTGGAAATACAGAAGCTGTGGGGTTGGAACATGGCTACAACTGAAAGCAAACACACACAACAATGAATAGATGGAGGAAAATGACCTCCTGCCTTGGATGTGCCAGCAGTGGTGTGTTGAAGAAGCCTCATACTGGAAGGAATTACTGGACATATCTGAATCACTACCATTAAATTTATTTTAAAAGGAGAAAGAAAAGATGAAAAGGAGGAGAAACTTGAGGAGCAGAGCTTTCTTCTGTGCTAGAAAAGGAGCAGGACCCCGGGACAAGGCCTTCAGTGGCTGAGAAGGAATGAAGACCCACAGTAAGCCAGGAGCAATGGGAAACTTAAATTCAAGACTGGATACTGGTGACATTTTTTTCTGAGGTGCTGCTGCCAGAGGACTTCATGTCTCATGGATCTTACTCTGATATGAGAGGAACTGAATAAATGTCCAGGAGGGAAAGGCTACACGCTGCTAAGGGCACTGGGGTTACTATTAGCAACTTTTGGGTACTGAACAACATGGGAATCCAGAAGGAATAGGATAACGTCATGCAGCCAAAGGCTGATATGGAAGAGGGCGACACTGTATGGGCCGAAGGTGCCAGGCAAAGATAAGACTGCAGGACTGTGCCCAACCATGAAGGGCTTTTCTGGGATGTGAGTCTTCCCTTCTACAACGAATTAATAAGAAGAGCAGAAGGAAAAAGGGTGGGGACAGAAGACCTAAAGGAAAGCCTAGTCCTGGCCAAATGGCAGGTTCCAGAAAATACAGCAGCAGGTTGTGATCCATGGTATAGCAAAGAGATGTCTAGATTACACCAGGAAGTCTTCCACAGACAAATGTGTTGGCATGGAAAAAAGCCTGGAGATGTTGGCAGGCAACACTGGTAGATATAGAGAGATATGGAAAGTTATCAGAGAAAAGCAATGTTGACAAAGCCAGATAAGGGTAGACAGGACTAAGGAGCTCCTTAACTGATAAAGACATCACTTGATGAGCTAAGAAGGGTTTACAAAACAGGAGGGATGGGGCTGATGTGCTTGCTGCAATCCAGCAGCAACTTGAAGAGACTTGAGGCTGATACAGAAGAAAGCAGCATCCCCCAATATTCCTAGTGTATCCCAATATGCCCAGCACCCAAACTGAAATCTTCCGGAAGTGCCACAGTGGCTCCTTCTCCATGGTCATGTCCAGCTGCCAGCACCAACTCCCCAGCTCCCATGGTATGGGCCTCATGTTGTCTTTACCTCTTTGCAGGCATCCTTCATCCTGTGTTATTCTCACATCTGGAACAGTTCTCACTCTTGCAGACCCTCCTCTCTACCCTTCCCCAATGCCGCTGGATTTCCTCTGAAATAATCTTCCAATTCTACTTCCAATTCTCCTATATTTAATAATGAGTCACACCCTCATCTAGAGGTCTCTTTCCTGACCTGTCTTTACTTCTCTCTTGTAATGATCTGTACGCATAGTATTTGTCTGGCTAGACTGTGATTCACGGTGAAACACCACTGATAGGTTTTGGAAGAATGGGGAGGTGCTCGCGGAAACTTGTGATGAAGATACTTACTAGCAAAAAGGGAGAGGTATTGGGAGTCAATGACTTTGAACTTCGCTTCTGGGTCATTCAGTCTCCACTGGAATAGAGAAACACAATAAAATGAAGTGCTTATGGACTTAACCAAGCCTGAACAAAAGGAACAGGCACAAGATGTTTTTTCACCAGATAGGCCCTCAGCTCCTCTTTCTCCTTACTATGACCAAATTTACCTAGCAGCAAAAGACTGGGAAGGAGCTGAGATCCCCCAGGACACATCCAAAGCAAGAAAGGACAAAGAGCTGCAACAGAGACTGGAGAGGGCAGAACTATCCCAAACAAGCAGAAGAAAGGGTCCTGACATGTGGCCAGGACTATCCCCCATAGAAGTAGGTAAGGGCTCTGGAAGGGATTAGATACATCTTATACGAAGAGGAGCTGGAGACTGGAAAGGGAGGGAAATTGTTTCAAATGTCATTCCTGAGCTCTTAGGGGACACATATACAGCACGGCCATTTGCACAGACTCACTGCTACTTCCACATGGTCCGTTCCTCTGTCATCCTGCTTGTGCAGCACCTCAAAATAGTACCTGCCTGCAGCTGACAACCTGTGAAGAACAATGTGTCTGTCACCAAGAGCACTAAGGAACATTTCTTAGCTTGTCAGCAAACAATGGGTGGAGAGCAACCACACCCATGAAACACCCTAATTCTCAGGGTGAGTAGGGTTAGGACTGCCAAGAAAATCCAGATGCTGACAGTGAGATAGGTAGCTTCCCTTGTGCACCTGGAGCACTCCAGACCCTTTTCAGTTAATTCTGAATAACTCCCTTTCAGTTCTGCCTGCTGCATTTCCGCCTCTGGGAAACCTGGCCAGTTCCAAGGCAGGAAGCTCAGGATACAGTTCATATAGAGGAGTCTGGATCTGCTGGTGGCTGCTTCCTCCAGGGAATTAAAATTCGGTGTTGTATTCCTGCAGTAAATCAGCAAAGCAACTGGCACAGGTGTGGACGTGTCACTTCAGCTTTGGCAATACCCCAGAGTAATCCCTTTCTCTGTATTGCTAAATTATTCAGAACAAGCCCAGGTTCCTTTTCTTTGTCCTTACAATCTCCTGGCCGTGTGCAGAGGTGCCTGGGAGAGAGGGGCTCTGCTCACTCACCTCACCATCTTTGACTGCTGGCTGCGAAATTTCCCAAACTCCCCTGGTGCGGTCCACTCCTTCCCTGTCTGTGAAGAGACAGAAAATGTTCTAGTTAAGATGAGTTTCTTCCCTGGTTTCTGCACTGGGAGTAATGAAGAGGGAAAATTGAGCGACTCCTCCAGGTAAGTTGTCTGTAAGATCCATAACCTGCAGATAGATTTAAGTCCCTTAATCATGAACACGGGGGTCCCAACAGCAGTGTCAATATGTAACTGGCTTAAGGTATGTCACACCAAACCCATCTGGCATCTGTGGTGGTGTTGTCTGTAGTTGGGCAGGAAAAGAAACTTGGGTAGTCCAAGAAAGTATGTGAGACAGGAAGATCTCCACTCCCCAGAAACATTAAAGCCTTGATGGAAGGAGCCATGCAGCATGCACCGTACCTTGCCTACACTGGCCAGCAGCTGGAGACCAGAGGTCTTTTCATTTGGACTCAGCCAGAACTCAGCATTGTCATCCGCAGCAATGGCAAACTGAAACTCCCCTGTCAAGAAATGGAGGGAGTAAGTAGGGCTCTGGGGTAAGGGCTTGTACAGAGAAAGGACTCTGATTCTCTAAAATGCTGTCTTCACCCTTTTTCCTGGTGAGACCATACCTTCCCTTTTGATATTACCATCTCCACCCCTTTGAACCTCTGAATTCTCTAACCCTACTGTGATTGAAAACAAAACTGCATTTTGTTCGCTATCCCTCCTGCATTGGCTTCACCTGACATCTAACCTGGAAAGCTAAGAAGCCCGTACAAAGTCTCCCCACCTCCTCTTTTGTTTCCAGGTCAAATTTTTGTGTGAGAAGCTGTGTTTGGATGGAGGAATGTGTACATAGAGCCATGAAGGCAGACAACAGGTGCTGAGTCTCATTATTCTGGCTGGGGTTACAGGGATGGCAGTTGAGGGCCAGGGGACCAGGAGACGTGGGTGAGTGCTAGCAGGCGCTCTGGGCAGAAGCACGCAGCTGGGCGATACAGATGTCAGCTGCTGTCAGAAAGTATTCATGCACCCAGGGAGCAGCAGGGACATAAATGATGTCATGTACAGTCCTGTGCATGTGAGGGGGGGAAGAAAAGCTCAGGGATTGCTCATGCCCATGTACACGCCATGAGGCTGTGCATTCATGACAGCATTGGTTTTTATCTAGCACTTCCCATCTGTTTTTTGTGTGCTTTTCTTTTCACTCTACAGGGGAGGCAGATGTGTTTCACTCATGCCAAGGCCACAGCCAGTCACGCACAGCTAACTGAGGCCATGAGGGACCTAGTGTTGGGCTTGCTGGGGTGAGGGCACCAGTGTTCAGCACCAGGAGGGAAGGGAGGGGCATGTGAGAAGAGACGTGACCAGTGGCACAGCAGCCTCAACAGTCCTCACCATCGGTGAAAGGATGGAGGTACCCAAATATCCGGAGACCATAGTTGGTCCATTTTGGGGACACAGCCAGCTTCTTCAGCGTAGTCCGTGTCTGAAGTGGAAGAAGGAAAAAAAAGAAGTAAAAATAATTAGATGTGATAGGAACAAGGAGGGAATGCAAAGACCCTGGGACAAGTGGTCAGAGAGAAGTATGAGGTTTGCTCAGGAAGAAGGACAGGGCACAGTGTGTGATGGAAGCAGCAGGAAAGAGTAGGCTAGGTAAGAGAAAAACTGCAGTAAGTGCTGCTGCAGAGAGGGGAGAGCTGCACTTGGAATACTAGCAAGATGGTAGGGATGGAACATGGCATTCACTAGCCACTTGAAGGGAGAGCACCAAATACAAAGCCTCTTTCCTCTGTGTCCAAGGCCTGGCAGGCCACTATGGGTAAAATGATCCTCCCCTGTGCAGCAGAAAAGCTGCCACTGTTGAACCCTTGCAAAAGCTTTCTGTTCCCCCAGGAGCAGGAGGACAGAGGAGGTGATAGAGAGGAATGGAACACGGAGGGAGCAGGGTGATCCAGATGGGAAGCAGAGCTAGGAAGCATCGGACAGAGGATGTCAGAGTCTTACTCACATGGGGGAAGAGAGGAAAGTGAAGATTTTTCCTGAGTTGCTCAGTGGAGCTGCCGCACCAGTCCTCAAAGACGTGCAGGTTGACCTGGCCCTGGAACTGGGGGCAGAAGTGGGCACCATGAATTGCTGTGTCCCTCCCCTGCATCCCTCCCCAGTCTTGCCATTCTTGGCCATGGCCCCCAGCCCTGGAGCACTTGTGAGAGCAAAGCAAGATGCTGCTGCTGCAAGGGGCTGGTCTTCAAGACACATACATCCAGATCCCTGTTTCTCATCCGCTGAGGGTTTGGGGTTGGGCCAGGTGACAGTTTGAATGGCACCAGGGAACCATGATAATGCCCAGGACTTCTCGTTTAAGTGTCTGGTATTCACTCTATTTTGATCCATCAAGGAGACATTTAACCAGAGGGCTGTGTTCTGAGGCCATGGTGTGGGACATGCTGAGAGGTGGGGGTTCCTTCCTGGCCAGTGTAGGAAGGTGTGCAGTGTGAGTACAAGGGACTGTTCCCACTACCCAGCCAGCTTTGCTGAGAGAGGCTGTCCATGCCTGATGGAGACCTGGAGCACAGCTTTGCTAGTAAAAGCCTGCTGGCCTCTGTGAGATTTCAGTGATGTGCTGCTCATGGAGAGACTTTTCTTTTTATCAGAGCCATCTTCTGAGAGAGGAGCTGGCTACCTCCCAGCAAAGCCTGAGCTCTCGCTTGCAACCAGTAGAGCTGGACACTGGAACCCTCCATGCAGGACCAGCATCCAACAGTGGAGAACAAATAAGCTGGTGACAACAGAAGCTACCTTGGACGAGGAAATGCTGAAAAACAGAATAGGTTGCCTTGGGACCAGGGAGGTTTTGCAGGGGCTGTCTTGCCTATATAAGGGCTGTGCAAGCAGGACTGGGGAAACTGCCTGAACAGCACCCAAATGTCTACAGATGGCAGCAAATTCTTAGTTTTCACTGGGGAGTCTCTAGCAGGGCTGAAGCAGCATGATGGAGGAGGAGGACCCAACCTCTCCACACACTCCTGGCAGAGAAACTGCTTCACAGAGTTATTTTTCCCAGGATAGCAGGTTGGGGTTTCATTTTGTAATAAACTGTGGCTTGAAGGAAGGACATAGAGTAGACTTGGTCTGACACCAGCTTATGCAGTAATGCTCCTTCTGAGCTGTGAGCTTTAGTCATGCACGTGAAACTATCTCTGTGTACCAGGCAAAACACATTCACAACACTGCTGATCTTGAATGGTCTCTCATCAGCCCTCTCTCACTAGTGTCCACACTGCCAGGGCTTGACTGATGTCTGCAAGCCCATGTCACTCTGCACTACTAACTCCTCTTCTTTCCTTCTCTGCTGACATTCCTCAGACTGGATTCTGTCCATCAAGACAAAGTGGATGTAATTCCCCAGAGTGATGCTGCATAAAATCAGAGAGGAACTACACACAGAGTAGTTCTCTTGGATGCAGCCAAGAGAAACCCGGGACTCTGCAGGGACTTGCGATACAAATAAATCACTGCAAGCATGACAAATACTGAATTGGTACGTAATTGCTGAGCAGTCCCACGTCCCTCAGCCAAATCCAGGTTCACACCCAAGGGTCTTACACTACTTTTCTCAGCCAAATCAAATAAAGGCAACTGCTGTTTCTTGTGGAACATGAAGTGAGGTGAAAAGGCTGGGCTCCCACAGCGAGTCACTGCCAGAAACTGAGTCCTATGGCAGTCTGCTGCTAACCACAAGTGATGCTGGTTTTTCTTCTTTGATAATTGCTTGTGTGCTGCAGATAGTAGGCTCACATATCTATCAAATGTAGCACAACACTCCCACACTGTGGAGAGGATGGTACTGCAGTCCCCTCCTGGCAAACACAGACCCAGAGAACGCTACCAAGGCTCAGGACTTCAATGAAGTTGGGCTGGGTTTGGCATGAGGTAGCCCAAATGCTAAAACAGATCTTTATGAAGTAAGTCCCAAAAGAGTAGCTAGACTTGCTGAAATATTTGTAGAGGAAACTTAGACTTCCCATTCTAATACAATACTTTACTGCAGAGTTTGGCAGTGTTAGGGAGAGGGCGGCCTACTAAAAAAATACGGCAGACACCACTGTACCAGCTGGCCCATCAGTGCTGTAAGAGATAGTCCTTGCGATTTCTAGCCCAACACTCTTGTCTCCGAAGTCTTTACAAAGTCACCTGAGAGAGATTCTAGCAGGAGGTAGTAAGATCACTTCATTTTCCCATGCTCACAGCTACTAGAAATAATTAACTGGTAAATAAAAAGCATTTCTTGCATGTGGTTTCAGAGTCTTTTCTAAAACAACGGATTTTCTCCTCAGCAGCCTCAGCAGCCTAACTTACTCTGTTTCCTACAAAAGGGAAAAGAAGAACATTACTGACAGATAAGTGCTGGCTGCCCTGGGACTGAAAACTGAGCTAGGCTTTAATTTTAGGCCCCCACAAGTAATCAGTGCAGCAGCTGTTTTGAAACCCTATCACCTCTGTCCTTTCAACTCAAATCATGGCTGCTCATTGCAGGCAGCTGAGAAATTCTTGTTTGCTATCTAGGTCTCCATTCTGAAACATGCAGTAAAAATCTCCTGCTTGGGGCTTTTGTAGATTGCAGCAATAGATAAACAGCACCATCATTCACAATTCATGCACACAGCTCCTGAGAAATGTCAATGGACTTTCTAAAACATGGCTACTGACTTTGATTTCCCATCTTGGAACTACCTTGCCCTTGTTTCCAAAGGGCTGGAAATTTAGGACCTGCTAAGCAACAACTTAAGTTCCTCTTCTCCCCTTAAGAACATCTACTTTGAAAATTGTGGATAGACTCATTTGGCCAGAACCAGGAATAGAAGCCAAGAGTCTGGACTTCCAATGGAAGCTGGTATTATGCAGTCTGCGCCTTTCCATTTAAAGGGCTCCTCCTGCCCCTTGGCTTCCTCCTCATCCCAGCCCCACCTCCCAGTTGCTTATCACCACCCTGCTGAAACAGTAGCATTGCAAGAACCCAGCTCAAATCTAAAATGGGCACAGGTCATGCACCAAGGGCACTGTCAGCATGGCGTGAGTATGGCCAGGAGCACATGTATAAGAGCTGTTCTTCCCAAGGTGGTCTGGGCAGGCTGATACCCACTTGAGCACAATGCCACAGGCACAAAGTGACAGCGTTGCTGGAGGGAACAGTGTTGCTGAACCTTAACAAGCACAGAGAGATGATTTTTGGGCCAGGCCCTTGCTTTGGTGCTAACACAGCAGCCTCCATGGCTTTGGGAGTGCAGCTGGGCTCCGAGTCCCAGCGCCGACCCTTCCCACTGAGCGTGCTGAATTAACACCCACCTGCAGCCCTGGCTTTGTATTAAGAGACTTTGGTATTTCTGCTTCCTTCTAGTGAGGAATTCTAGATTATCAGCCCCTCCTAGGAAAACAGATCATAAATGAGGATCAGACACGCAGAGAGTGCAGACCTCTCTTCCGAATCCAAACCCTGTCATGTCAAAACTGCCCAGGAGGGTGGTACTGCACACCCAGGGCTCCTGGTGAGCAAGGAGCCCCAGGCAGAAAGGCAAAGCAGCAGCAGAGGCCAGGGCAAGCAGCAAAGCTGGAAGGATTGCAGAGACACGACCCGCTGTAACTAGAGCAGGATGAAGAAGAGAAATCTTTCCTAATTAAATCCTGGGCAGCTTTTGGCATCAGAGAGACAAATCAGCTTCATAGCTGCGTGCAGCCCAGGGAATGTGCAGTGCCAGGGATGATAAACAGGGCACAGAGTGGGCCTGAGCCAGGGAAGAAAGGCAACATTGTGCTGCCAACCAGAAACTCCTGAGTTTATAAGAGTCTTCTGTCTCTGCAGAGCGGCCACAGCCCCTCCTTCTGCCTGGCCCAGCTCCCCTGACTGGGTGACATTCAGCAGCCAGCAGCTGGGCTTTGCTGCAAGCTCTGTCATGCTGGGCACTTGTGGGAATCCATCAAGACAAGCTAGTAACAAAGCCCCCCTGTCCCACCAAGCCCTGACACCTGATGGGCGCAAGTGGGTGAGGAAGGGATGTGGGCAGGGACAAATCGAGCAGCAATAACTTTGTCTGTTAGTCTTCTATGGAAAGAATGCTTCTTCTTGGAGCAGGTTTGGTAGCAGGAGGATGCCCTAGCACAATGCTCTGGTTTCATGCAATACCTATACACATATACAAGTGCTGCCTGGAAGGAGCTGTGCTCCTGGATGTCCCTCACACCTTACAGAGAGAAGGATGTTTTGAGGCTGTGCAGACATGAAGGGAGGGACACGTTTCAAATGCCCCCCAGTGCCTGCCCAGACCTTTCTCCTCTCAGAGCTGAACAGAGGTTTTTGCAGAGGTAAATTAGAACAATCAGGCTAGCCAAGTGAATTTCTGAAAATTCTTCCCCTCTACACCTACGACAGTGTCCAATGGTGACACTCATGCTCCCGCAGCACAGGTTTGACCTGGCGATATCCAGGCACCTTTCTGAATTAATGAAACAAAACGCCCCACATCTCTCCAGCCTGAGGAGGCAGTAAGTGATGCTGGGAGCTGGAAGACACTACTCTGGTGCCTGGAAGGGACAGTGAGGGTAAGGGATGATGTGCACAGCCACCCTGAGGAACCTGGGAGTGAAGCTGAACCCTGCTTTTCCCCACATGCAAGGTATAACTTCATTAGGGATTTCCTACATGCACAATTTCTCACCACATTATCCAAGGCTGAAGACTTAAACCACTGATTTCATCTAGTGAAACTGAAAGAGGAGAATTGAAACCTGTCCTTTTTTCGCCATGGTGGCTGCCAGCTCACCCTGCAAGCCTGTTAATTATTTATGTTTGTCAGGAACATACCTCTCTATTCAAGCAAAGCCCAGCTCCTTGACCTGTGGGAGGCAACCTGCCGCCCCTCTCCCCAGGAATCAGGCTGCAATTAAGTTCTTAGAGATCCTGCAGGGAAGGCACAATGGGATCATAGACCCTGGGTAATTAATTTGGTCAGAGTTACAGAAAAACTTAATCCCTAGGCCAGGCGAAATTTCAGCTGGTGCTTAAGAGCACAGCAAGCAGCTCTTATACAGAGCTGTGCCTGTGGATCCCTTCCCTCCCCATCTCCTGCAGCTGGTACTGGTGAACCACTGGCCTCTGTTTTCAGTCAGGGTGGCTCTGCTGACCCTCTAGGTACACACAGTGCTGCAGCAAGGGCAGGGATTTTTGCCTTATAGAGACAGAGAGAAAGCTGGTGCAGGAGGTGGGTGCTTCACAGGAGCAGCATTAGAGAGTGGGGTTGATGTGTGAGAACAGCAGGGCATGTGAGTGGGGCAAGGCCACCCAAAACAGCTCCCCAGTGTGGTAGCTGTACACCCTGGGACTCAAAGTCTTCTCATGTCACATCTGCCACACACCAACTGCCACAGGGCATGGCCAGGGACTCTAGCACCCACAAACTCCCAACGCAGCTGGTCTGAATCAACAGCCCTGCTACCTAGCAAAGCTCTTCACCTCAATAGAGTGAAGCAGGACATGGCAGGAGGTAATCCCGCACAGCACACCTCAAATCCTACTCCTTCCCTCAGCCAGAACACCCCTCTCTGTTCGCTCCCTGCTTGGCAGCGCCACATCAAGGTGTCAGGTTTGCAGGCTGGTGGGTGCCCTGCCCAGTGTAGCAGCACGCAAGGACATGAAGTCACCCCACCAGCAAAGCAGAGGGCTTTGCAGATCAGCCCAGTGCTAAAAACATACCTTCACTCAAGCCACAGCGTGTACCCCACCAGTTGCATTTCTAACTCAGTAAAAGGCTCACTGCACACCACAGCTGGCAGGTTTCAAGACTGACATGCTTTTGAGAAATCACCGGGGAGGAGATCAGAGAAATTGAGCAAAGCCTCAGAGAAGTTGGGGGATGCCCTGCAGAGCCTGTATCACCCAGTGCTGTGGGAGAGGGAAGCACTAAAAGCTTCGTGTCGTTCCTGTGCACAGCAGCAGTCCTGGTCCTGATGTCCCACTGGGTCTTTGCCAGCAGCTGCTCATCTGGGAGGCAACCCTGCCTGCAGCCTGCAGTTTTGCAGCCGGCTGGAGGAAACCCCTGAGCTCCAGCTGGGACTGGCACTTGCCAGAGTTGATGCAGCAGAACAGATCAATTATCTGGTCTGGTTCTGGGCAATGAAGGGTGACTAGTGCTGCATGCTTCCAGGAAAGCTTTAGCTCATGCTGCAGGGACCTAAACTGCTCAGTGTGATGGCTGGAGGGAGGTGCTTTCCATTGTGCCCTAAGCATAGGGACAGTAGCCTGCTCAGTCCCCAGGGGAGCCGCAGAGGCCCTTCTAATTTGTGCAGGTCTCTAATCACCTTAAGGAATTTAGTGAGCTGACTCCATTAGCTAAATGTCCCCTGGCTGGTGTTCCTCTCATTATCAGCAGACCTCATTGCTCCCTTATCTGAAGAGCAATGGTGAGATAAGAGAACAGGGGAAGAAAGAATAAACGAGGCATGGAGGAAATAAAGAGAATGTTTACCCCAGTCTTCAAGGGTCACAACAGAAGGTCTTTGTTCATCATAAGTGTCACTGAAGAGAAGAAATCTCTACATATGATGCAGGGATTGGATGCCAGAGCAAGAGCAGAGCATGACACTTCTGTGTGCCACAATCTTGTATTTGCTTGTTGAATCCTTGGCTCTGTGTGCTCCCAGCCCTGAATAAACTTCACCTTTCAGGAAGATAGCAGGCTGCCTGCTCTCAGGGAACTGTGGGTGGGTGCTTGGTGCCTTGATGGCTGGTGGAAACACCAAATTATCAGGAATCTGGACACTCCTGTCTTTCCAGATGATTACTCAGCTCTCTAAATGTCGTTAAGCCAGAAGCAGTGATAGGGAATAGACTGCTAATGAAGCAAACAAATTTCCAGGCAGAGGTCCTTGCCTTCCATTCTTGCTACATGGGTCTCTAACTGCAGCTCCCTCATGCAAAACAATGGAGAAAGGCACCCACCTCTGGCATCCATGGGACAGGTTTGTTCACAGCTGCATAATTTGATTTATTCCTCCCACCTCTTTGCAGCTCTTGGTTCTGAAATACAAGTAGAGGAAATTCAAAATAACCTGATAAATGACCTGGCACTGACACCTACAAAAAAAGCACAAACCTGGTCACAAGAACATGCGAGAGAAAAGCAAGTTGCCAAGTTCCTTTTCCAAAGCACGGGCCAGCTATCATGGCCATAGTGGGGTGAAAATACTCCTTGGCTGGAGCACCCCATGGTGAGCTATTGAGGGGAAAGAATATCAGCACTTTTTAAACTGTTTACTAGTATAGAGTTAAAACTTAGCTCATCCTCCCTTTCTCCCTCACCTCTGTCCTTGTTTCAGAAAGGTCCAAGCAATAGTTCTTCAATAATTCCTTCAGGAAACAGTACCGAGATGTGCTTCACCAGAAAGCTATAAACTCTCTCCTGACCTTTCATTTCTGCTTCCATCATGCTTAGTGCTATCTTCCTGTGCCACATACCCAGCCAGATTCAGCTCACCGCTGCAGCTTAGTACATCTAAAATAACTTAATTGACTACAGTGGAGTCATTGTACATTCACATTGCTGTGAGTCAGCTCAGATTTGCCCTGTGGCACGCTCTCTGTGCTGTGTGAAGAGAGAGCTGTCTCTCAGGGACAGCATCAGAAAGGAAGATCTGCCCTTCCAAATGTTCAGAAGATATCCTGAGCCTCCTCACCTGGTGTCCTGGCTTCTGCTGATAGTAAAACTGAAGGTTTGGGCCCCCACCTGGGACATTTGTGTCTGCCAGAGCCTTAGCCAGCTCCCTCCAGCTTTCATACCCTGCACAGAGGAAAGAGAAAGAGATGTCAGAGCACAGGCTAAAAAAAGAAGCTCCAGAAGTTACCAGAATAAACTGGTCCTTTACAAGGCTGAGAGATGTCTAACACTCTGGAATGGTCCAGCAGAGAACAGGAGTTGTTTTGTTACTCAGAGTTGGCAGACTGACAATGAGAGAGAAATTGCCTTTGTCTTCCCCAAAAGCTCTTCCCTCCTTCTTATTAATTTGTTATATTAAATATTCATCATAGTTCTAAAATATATGTCAAAAATTTCATTAATCACCACAGGACTGAGAACCTCTGTGTAGATCCCTCAGATAATCCCATTCATCAAACTAAAGAACATCAATATTTTTAAATAAAAAAAGACAATAACCAGATTAATAATTGGTTTAACCATCAAAAGAATATTATTCTGAATATGCACCTATGTGCACAATAAAAGCTTTCAATCTTCTTTTCTTGAAATGACAGCAAAGAATGCACTTGATGGGACACTCAGCTACAATACCCAAAATATTAGCAGTGATGTGGCTAAGGACATTGCTACTTAAATGCAGACAACTTCCGGGTTCAAAGCAACTTCATCTGATGCCCCCTCCCCTCCCAGTCTGCTCAATCCAGGAGTCAGAATAAATTTTGGTTTCCTTCTACAACTCCATTGTCCTCCTGGGCTTAGGAGGGACAAAGATCAGCAGATGCAGCATAACTTCGTAGACATCTGTAACTGCTGTCCATATCGCTAATGAGATAGTGGTGGTGAGCAGAGCTCACTCTTCCCAGCAGTGCTACAGTAGCTCACACTATGTGGTTTTCAGATCTGCTAAACATTTTGGCATTGAGTCAGCAACTAACCAACCTGCCAGCAGCTCAGCATTGTGCGCACACCGCATGATAGCTTAATTGTCAAGAGCACAAGTGCCAAAACCTCTATGAGCACTTGCTTCCCCCCAGGCTGGGGGCAGACCAGCCCAATATCCACGTGCCAAAGAGATGAGCCAGGCTCTCTGCCCATTTTCTTTAAAAATGAAAATAATCCCCAAAGCTCTAGGAGGTCCAGAGAAGTTGGCTGCCTTGGTATATAAAGGGAACCATCCCTTGAGCTTCAGTTCTGACCACTGAGATGAATGGTCTGAGCCTTCTGCCCTGCTCCTGCAACAAGAAGTGGCAGGGATGTGGTCTGAGGGGGGAGCACAGCCCTCTGCTGGGGAAATCTCTGCTGCCTCAGAGCCAGCATATCCATCTTCACTCTACCCACCTATCTTCACCCCACCCACCCAACCCAGCAGCATGGGAGACTCACTATGGCTTAAGTAGGAGCATGCTCCATCAGTTTGCTCTGGAGGGGCCATTTACAAGCCACATGACTTAGATCAGCTCCAAAACACCTCTAAGCTACGTAGAGGCCCAGACAAACCCAAAACGCGCCTAAGAACAAGACTTCATAAATGACCCTTTGACAGATCCCCCTCCCTGGCTGTGCTAAGGTCTTGGCCTGTTACTGCACCTAGAAACAGCGTTGTAAAACTCTCTTATTTGCTCCTGAACCTGGGTGCTGTGAGGTCTGGCAGAGGTGAAGAGAAAGCAAAGATGTTAACCTCCTATTATGTGGTGAAAAAAAGGGGACATTTAATGAAATGAAAGTGCAAGAAATGTGGAAAATGTGAAAATAGTCAGAGATGCAACTGAGCGACAAGACTCGGAGGCAACTAGGGTACCCTGCTTTCCTGATACGTGTGTTGGTTTAGATGTGTGGGTTTCATTCAGGCCCTGTTAGATGCTGAACAGCCACAAATTTCTGACATAGGTCTTCCCACACCCAGATTCTGCCCTGAAGCTATGGATTTAAGTCCATGATTACAAATATAAACATCAATATTTATCTTCTGCAGAAGATTTTTTCAGTCTCTGTGTGAAAGATACTCTGGGTAATTTACTCGTTAATGCAGCTAAGCACATCTCCTGCTTCAGGGACAGACTGTCATGAGAAAGAAGGAGAAATTCCTGTATCTTCACATGAAATAACATATAACTGGTGAATTTCCTCCTCATTCACAGCAACAAGGCAGGAACCACTGCTTCCAAGTGTCCTGCAGATGGATGTATGGCTCCACTTGCAACAGGGCTGAAACAGACTTTGTAGTTGGCATGAAATTCAGCACTCACTACTTCGAGGGCTCAATTGTACTAGTGAGAGAGGGAGGCACACTTTTTTTCAGAGGAGAAACCCAGAAGGGTGAGACTGGCTAAATTAGAGAAGGAACCAAGTAAAACAGGCATAAAATTTAAAAAACAGCAACAAAAGTCAGTTCACTCCTGGAGATTCACCAAAGGAGGACAACAAAAGAAGCAGGTTTTTATTTTTGTGCAGAAAGGAGAGATTATTTGGTTTCATTGTTGAACTCAGGATTTCACTACTCTTCAGAATAAGCTCAGGATGAAGCCTCAGGAACCTGCCTCTCCTGAGAAAAGGATGCTGGTCACCACAGCTGGCTGCTCTGGACACTCCTCTGTGGTGACTCCCAGGCTCGTCTGCACTTCGGCTCCTACACATGGACAGCATAGACCCCACCTTGCAGAAAACACAGAAGTCTGGCTGCACACAAGTGCCAACGGCTGACATTTCTCTGACCCTTGGAAAAGAGAAGAAAGGGGGACAATTCTCTATGTTGTACAAATATTTACCTAATCAGCCAGGCGCAGAAGAGACAAAAGAGTTTGGATTAATCTGGAGGCAGTGGTTTCCTTGCTGGATAATTTGTACTTTGGCGGGCTAATTCCCTAGCATGGTAGTCAATGATTTTCAGAAAATAATAGGATAAATACTCCCCTCAGAGAAAGTTCTTGGAGCTCCAGTTCTTTCTCAAAAGATTGGATTTTCCTTAGAGATCCCCGTGGGGAACCCTTGGAGAAGGACATGGTTTTGCCCATGCTTTCCTTACTAGGAGGCTGAGTCTAACTGCTGAGACTGAGGTTTTCTCCCCAGCACAAGCCACAGGATTCAAGACATCACCTTGCAGGTATCCCCTCCTGCATGACAGCTGGAGAGCTGAGCCCTGTGGCTACATCCACTGCTCTGTCTCAAGAACACCAGTGAGGTGATCTACCACAGATTCAGTCCATCCTCAAGCTCTCCATGAGCACTGCTCAGCAGCCCAGCTGGCTGCAGCACTTTCTTGATAGCTATTTAAAGTCAACAAGAGTACACCTGGAAAAAAAGCAGTAGACAGGAACTAAAAAATACCTCAGCAAACTCTTCAATATTACTAAGAAGGAATACCAGAACTATTAGCTTTGATGGTTTGCTCCAGCCCCTCTACAAAACTGGTTCTGGTTAGGATGGGAAAAGGCAAAAAACTGTAAAGGCAGAAATCAAAGGCTTGGGAAGAGCCTGTCCCACAGCCAGGTGAACAGCTGAAGATGTTGGGCCAGGCTTTGTTGCCATTAGCCTGTCAGTCAGATGCACCATCCAGTTCCTGGCCTTTCTCTCTTCTGGGCATCATCTCCCAAAGCACAATAGTTGTTTTCCATAGCTACTTTTTCAAATACCTCCAAGGAAGGCAACTCTGATGCAGGCACAGCTTGCCAGAAACAGCAGCCAGTCTTGCTGCCATATACTCCTCCTCCTTGACATCAGGACCAGCCTCCCCATGGCCACAAGGGATGGTTCAGGGCAGTGATTCACCCAAAATCCAGCCCAGAGGAAAGAAAGGTACACAGCTTTCTGTTGGGCCAGCTTGCCCAACTGAGTTGTCTGGTGGCCACACAAGCACCACAGCAGACCCCAGGAAGGGGGATGCCACTGTAGTCAAGGTAGAGCAGCATCCATGCCTCCAGTGACCTACAGTTGTACCATGGGCGGTGTGACATTAGACCTGCCCCTTCACCATCCCTGCCTGGGTACAGCTGGCACCAGTGCAAGATGGACAGGGGAGATCTGTACAATTTTGTGCCAAGAGGGAGTCGATGAGTAAGGAGATGTTCTCAAAGGCACTGTGAAGAGGCAGAAGGGCAGACATTTGTGGCAATGACAGGGGTTTTGCGCAGAGTGCACCCAAACTGTGTTTTTTATCCTCACTCCAACCTCTGGGGCATTTTCCCTTGTCTACAATTAGACACTTGGATGATCTTCTTTCTACAAGCAGAGATCCACCTTTCTTACTAGTTTTGTGGACTGGTGGTTGAAGGTTCAAGCCTTATAGGGGTCAGTCACCGTACAGAAACATGAAGGTGGTTCTTCTTCAGAGAAAAGGGGTCCTTTTTCTCCCTGTTCCCATTAGGCAGGCTGGCAGCTGTCTACTGAGGACCTAAATGCCCACTGGGGCTAAGTCTCAGATGACCCCTCTAAATTTGAGATGGGAAGCCTTCAGGATTTGAGTTTGCTTCTAGAATTGAAGGCAGGTGGACACAAAGGGAAGGACCAGAGGCTGAAGAGGATGCTGAGACAGACACTGCATCCTACAGCAGAAACCCCTGAAAGAGGCAGACGGTCTGGAGCCAGTTGTCCACAGAGCCAGCAGATCAACCGTTAAGGGACAGAAAAGCTGTAACAAGAGGAAATAGGATGAAGATGTTTCTTGCCTTGGGTCCAGTGAGGGCCCAGGGCCATGTGTGCTTCTTCTCAGCTATGCTTTTTACTACTCTTAGATTAGAAGACAGCAAAGGAAGCTGCAGGAATAGCAAGAGGAGATGGGGAGATCTCATCCAGCAGTTATGACTCTGCCAGAACAATGCACTTGCTCAAGAGACAAGCCCATAAAAAATTAAAAAGCAGAGCACTGCAACCAGAGATAATAGATATCAGTACCTGGGGAGCTAGCAGGCCTCAAGGCAGGAGCGTGACCAGAGCTGCTCTGTCTGTTCAGAGATTAGATCCATCAAGCCACTGTCATGCCCCTGGCCCCAGACAGCATTTGACATTTTAATTAGCCTGTGAAGGTACCTAGCAATTGTGCGAGGGGGAAATCCCAGACCCACTCAGGTGATCAGCTTCCCCTCTCAAGGATGAGATTTGATTACTCTGTTGTTGTTACTGCTGCTTACGTAGCTGCAAATGTTATTAATGCCCGCTTGCTATCAAGCCCTTTTGTAACTCTGCTAAATTATTTCACTCAGCAGCCTCAGGAAACAGCAGGGCCACAAGCTGGTTTGCACAAAAAGCATTTTCCTTGTGATCCCAGACTGTCCTCCTCCTCTTTTGTTGCAGGGACGGGGCAAGAAAAAACTAGTAGGTATGAAGCAGGGCTTTGTTCTTCATTACCCAACAGTGCTCATAGGCCTCTCTGCATGGCATGATGTTTTAGCCTTCTCTTGGATGGTGTTATTTCTCCTCCTATCCTGGTTGAACTTTTTCAACTTACTGTTATCCTATGGGACTTCAATGTGATTTGAGAAATAATACCTTCCCAGTATTATTTCTAGCTGAAGAGGTATGCAGGTGCAGTACCCAAACCCCCCAAACATTACCATTAGGTGCCTTGCAAACACACTAGTCTAAAAGATAATGGAGAAAGCTGCTTGAAACTGAACATGACATAGGAGCTCAACTCAGGAAGCTATTTGCAGTCTCTCACATGCACATGCATCCAGCCTTCTGCCCTGAGCACCAGCTTCAACTCTACCTCCTGCCCCAGTTACTCTCGTTTAGATTATACTCTGCTCACATAGGCACTGTACTGGGAGTGCCTCCACACCACCACACGACGCTGGGCATCACAGGCAGTGAGGCTGTGGTCCAGCAATCAAATACTTGGCCACTGAGATCATGGGGACAGGCTGCCACACCGTGCTGTGCACCCCAGGCAGCACAGTTTTGTGGCTGCAGCCTGACAGCAGCCATCTCCTTGTCACCTGGCCAAGGCAGCACTGCATCACACGCAGGGGAAGAGGGTATTTAGAGAGTCTGACATGACTTTCACACACCCTGACCAGAGCAAACCCCCACTGCTAGCGCCACACTGCAGGGGAAGCAATACCCAGGGTCTACCAGACACAAGAGTGTAGCCCCACTACACCAAGTCTATAAAGTATAAAGATGAGATGTAAATCGGCCTCCTGAAAACAAAGATGTGGGGGAAGGGTAAAGTGAACAGGAACAGCCAATGGTTTCTGGCCATAGGGTTAAGTGTAGGTTAGGTCAAGTCATGAATCACAGACAGGGGGCCAGAGAAACCACCAAAAAAAAAAAAAATTCAGTCAAGGGTAGAGCCAATCCAAGAGAGTCTCTTTAGTTACTTATTTAAGTCAATAAAAGGCATAGGCAAAACCCAGTGAATTTCTTGCCCTCAGATTAAGATCAGAACAACAGTCTTGGAGTTAAAAGGATTGAAAAAGTTATGAAACCTGGTGTTACAGAGGGACCCCTGTAAACCTTTCCATTTCTGGTTAGTGCAGAACCCTGGGAATATGATTGCTGACCTCCTCTGGGCATAAATCACAAGTTAGAGACTGTGTGTGAAGACATAAATTACTCTGCTTTTCCTCCTGTTACAATTGCAATTCGCTGCTTTGTGAAACTGCATGGCTTTGCTGTCTGTGAGTTTGCAAACTGGCAATAAGCTGCAGAAAATTATAAGTAAATAAAGTATGACAGAGGAAAAGGCAGAGCACTGCACTCAGGAACAAGAGGAAAACAAGCAGACATAACCACCTGGAACACTCATGCAGTCTCACTTCCAGACTCTCCCATCAAATAATACCTTGCTGCTGTTATCCTCTAGATATAGGAAAAGTATTTCATACGGGAAGGGTGGAACTAATAAGCAATGGCTGAGGCTAACCTGCTTTGTGGATGATAAAATTCAAATCTTGCTTCTGCCACTAAAATTTCCCATTGCCCTAATTAAATAATGAAATCCACCTATGCCACAAGATTGTCTGGCAAATATCGCCTGCCTCCTGAAAGCTCAGCAAGGATATGTACATGGACATGCATTGCTGGATTTGACCAAGAAAGCCCATGACACTGCTGCCAGTTGCACTATCCTCCTAAATTATGGGGCTGAGCTTATAAGTCAGCTCCAGAAATACCTCTGTTTCAACCTAGAATGTGCTAAAGTAAAATAATTGCGAACTATTACTGATCTGCACTTGCCAAGCTGAAGGCAGAGGAGGTTCAGAAGCCAATGACAGTGTGGAAGGGCAGTTACAAGCTGCAGTCAGCTGAGATGTCTGGCCACAGATGCGTATCTGGCTGCACAGCTAGAAACCCCTGCTTGGGGAGATTACAGCCAACATGGGTCTTGAGCAATAGAGACATATCCTCTCCTGCCCATCATCACCTCTCTGATCGTGCAACTCAATCCCTCCTCAATTTCCTCTCTTCTACCTCTCCAAAGTTGTCCTAAGGAGCCTTGAAGGATTAGACTGGGGAAGGTAAAAGAGCAGTGCACTTTGGTTTTCAGGGGAAGGAGGCAACATTGCCTCAAATGAAGCCTGAAAAGAAGAGCACCTACAGCTGCTCTAAGGAACATAAGATCATGGTTTTGGCGCTGCTAACTTCCACAGCAAAGCAGGGAGAAATGCCTTCTATTCTGCTACTCTTTCTCGGTAACCCACGTGTCATCTTAACCACACGAAATACATGTAGAAGCTTTTAAATAATAAAATATGTTTTCAACATTTTGGCTGTAATAGCTGTGCAGTTAAAATCATCAACTGCTGGCAAGTTCAACTCTTTAATTTACAGAACGCATGGCAGCTGTCCTACGATTATGATGTGCTTGTCCCCAACACATTATGCTGCACACAGCCTGACTCTGCATCTGCCTCCTCAGAAGATACTGCCATCAAAAGCAGTCTCTCACTTTTTACATTCTCCATGCACAGTAATAAATTTCTCAAAACAGTCACAGCTGGTGTTTAAGAGAACTGCTTCCAGTAATACCAAGGGTATTTGAGTAGTTCACATCATAGTGTCTCACTTACCAAGCCAGGTTTTTGCCAGCCATTGTCTTTAAAAGATGGGATTTGCATCAAACCATTTACTGATAAGAGATCAAGATGTTTGGCTTGCTTGAACTACAATATTTGCAGCGCTTGGAAGAATTGGCAGGTGGACAGAAGAGCACAGAATCAGGTGTTTTGATACAAGATTTTATTTTTATTCCTGCTTTTAAGATCAAAATATTTTGCTACTTTGTGGACTCCAGTTTCATGCTTTGCTTTTTTTTTTTTCTTTCCTTGCTCTTTTTTGTGTGAACAGTAACATCTGACACTAGTTTTGGAACAACAACAAAAAATACATTTAATCCTGAAACATCTACATGGGTTACTCCCAATTCACTCCCAGTGACCACATCCTCAACTGCTGACTCACTCTGTTCTGCATACTGTCTGCCTTTTTATTTTTCTTTTTTTAAAAAAAATAAAAATAGTAATAACAACTTTTAAAATTCCTATCTGGTCCTCAAGGTGACTAGCATGAAAAGCAGATGTTCTGCCTGTTTATGATCACTGAAAGTGGTATTACTGGCACCCTCCCCTTCATTTGGAGGTACTGGTGAAGCCATGTGCTTAAAGAGGCAATAAAGGCATGTTCTACTGTGGTATCAAGTTAATTAAAGCTAACATTTGCCTCCATATATCACCAGCTCAGTGCAGCAAATCATACACACTGTACTTGGAGCCAGACCCGAGAGGCTTCCTGCCCACTTTTATTTGTAGATTCAGCATTACCATTAACAGCAGTAAGGACTTCTTGCAAAAATAAGAACATTTCTAAATGCTTTCAACCACGAACG
Source organism: Brachypteracias leptosomus (assembly GCA_013401335.1). Lineage (NCBI taxonomy): Eukaryota > Metazoa > Chordata > Aves > Coraciiformes > Brachypteraciidae > Brachypteracias > Brachypteracias leptosomus. The sequence goes on from VYZX01019476.1 coordinate 136,057, forward strand.
GATTTGTTGCTTTGATGTCCATGGTATCTGAATAAATGCAATAAATAAGCAGCAACATATGTATGCAGCTTCCCTCCTCTAAGCACAGAGAGGTACCAGCACAATAAAGAAATAAAATGGCAATTCTATGCTCGGCAGTCTTTACCATCTGTTTTTCTTTTTGCAACAAGATTGTGCCCAAGAAAGTTCAACATGGTCATCCATACAGCTTTTGGAAAGTTTTGGTAAGTGCATTTTTTCTCAACTGATCCAAACATGGCAGCACACAGACTGCTCAAAGAACTTTCCAAGAGATTTTTTTTTATACAGGAACTGTCTAGGATGTGAAGTTGAAGACCAACTGTGTAATAGACCTTCAAGTCAGCATTTGTTACTGCTTTACTGAACATATCTAACACAGTATTTCTTTTATCTTGGATGGGGATTTTCCTAAAGACTCAAGAGCTTGCCACTTCCATGTAGATGCAGCATTCCCAAAATATCTGCTTGCAGCTTGATTTTCAGACAAGTTCTGTGGAACTTTGTGCTGTAGAAAATGTCATCCACTGCTTCCATGAAAAAAAGCCCCACATCTTATTTATTTCTCTATTTGCCATTTTGCTCAAAGCTGTTGCAGCCATTTTGTTTCCCTGACTTCATCTCAAAGGCAGTAATCCCACTGAAATGTATTGTTCCCATGGCCTCTGTAAGCCATGTAGTCTCATGACTAAATTATTATCCTACGCTATTAGCTTCAGTGGTGACTGGAGGTAGTCTAGGGATGAGACTAAAGGAAGAGAGGAATTAAGATAAAGAACAGGCTGGACACACGTCTGCCAGAAATGGTGCAGGTAGGGCTGACCTGACCTCGAGGCAAGGAAGAGAGCTAAACTGACACTCTTAAGTTCTCCACTCTAGAAATATCTTATGATTTGGTTAAACTATTTTCATTTGCTTATGTTCTTGAGGGTAACAGAATGACTGGTCTTTCCAGGGCTCTGCATGGGATGCCCTGCTCTGACACTGAACACAGTCATCCTACCCTACAGGAAGGTGGGGGAAGGTCTATTCGAAAGAGTTTGTAATGATAGGACAAGGAGTAATGGTTTTAAGCTAGGAAAGGTGAGATTTAGGCTGGATATTAGAAAAAAGTTCTTTAACACGAGGGTGATAGATCACTGGAATGGGCTGCCCAGAGGGGTGGTGGAGGCCCCATCCCTGGAGTCATTCAAGGTCAGGCTTGATGGGGCTCTGAGCAACCTGCCCTAGGTAGAGATGTCCCTACTTGTGTAGGAGGTTGGACCAGATCACCTCTGGAGGTTCCTTCCAGCCTAAAACATTCTGATTCTATGATAGCCCTGAAGACAGAAACACCCCTAAATGTGGGACAATACAACAGTTATCTGGTAGCTATGCTGAGGAGGAAACAAAAGTAGGCATACTGATGAATACCAAAACCAGAGAAATAAAACATGTCTTCTAAATAACAAAGAAGACCTGACAGTGCAGTGGCTGAGGTACTGCTTTGGTATTGCTTTCTAGGTACATCAGATTAGAAACAATTTGATGACTGAATTTTGAGTCAGATTAAGTCATCCTATTAATGGGTTTTGGATGAGGCTCTAGAACAACTCCAAGAATTTCAGGAACTTGGATGTAATCCCTGTGTAGAAGTTTACTTTCATTATTATGATTCAAAATTCAAAACTACAGCTTCTGGTCCAGGCTTACAGATGATCAAGCGTTGATTAAAATGGCAGTGAAAAGCAACTGGAATTTCAGGATATTCTTCAAGAATGTCTGAAATTTCTCTTCAGATGCTGACAACACCAAATCTAAGCCCAACGCTTCTTTTGGCCTCTAATCCTAAATGCCAGCCTTCATCTCTCTTTACAGAGGAACTGTGCATGTGCCTCTCAATCTAACACCACCATCTCTATTTAGCAACGGTGTGATCTGTTGCACTGATTTCCTCTCAATCATCATCAAATACCAACTGCTAGTCAGGGCAGACAAACATTCAAGATGGACTAATGGTTTGATATGTTATGGAAAATCCTATATATCCATGTCTTAAAAACATATCAAGCCTCAGAGTACTGAGGGGGCAAGAGCACAGTTGAGCTCCTCCATGACACGCGCTCAAAATTCACGTGGACAAAACAAGCCACCAGTCCTCCCTTTGGGCATCTTGCCTCTGAGCAAATATACACTGAGCAATGGGAAGAGCTGCAAAGACACTTGCTTCTGGGCTGGCTTTATTTACACAACATGGGTTGCTATGGGGAAGAATCAGAGTTGTGTAAACTCTCTTTATAGAGCTCTTACCCAATCACATAATTCCAAAATACCAACTTCTAAAATATTGTTTCTTTTTCTTGACTAAAACCCATGTCAATGTCCTGCTTTGGGTCTCAAGCCAGCCTGTGAGACACACTTGACAAAAAAATCGCAAAGAAAGTGGGAACCAGGAGGAGAGTCCACAGAAACCACTGTCCCAGAGAGAACAAACCTGAAGCCATTCACAAGTTGAACTTTTCAGAGCCCAGACTGCAGGGACCAGCCAAACACTGCTGTGGGGCCCCTGTTCTCCACCAGCAACCCTTGCCACCAGCAGGCATTCCTGAGGGCTTCCAGGAGGTGATCCTTCACTGAGAAGGAGACGGCTGGGTTAGTTGCGTTGGAGCTGGGCCAGCAAGCCTTATAGAGCTATCCTGTTTCAGTGGAATATTTAACCATGCTACAGCTTTCTACTAGAGCATTAAAATAGCCTTGCCAACTGCTTAAGGTGGCTTGCAAGGACTGATTGAAAAATTATTGTTTTCCTTCCAACATGTTGGAAATTTCCACAAGTCAAGGAAGAGAGGTTCCTACTGCCCAGGACTAGTCCAGCAAGTGCCTAATGTATTTAAGGACAAATGAAACAGTAACGACTGTCCAATTCGCTTCTGGTGTAATTCAGTACAGGAAACTCACACAGTAATTCCTGCACCGGTTCCAGAAAAAATATCCAATGAAAATACTGTCTGACATCAGTTTTTTACATGCTGACCTGTGATTTCATCCAGACTCTATTCTCAGCCTCTCTGTTAACTTTTACTGACCTTTTCCACAGGGTCTGGTGTGATTCCTACTGAGCTTCACTGACCAATTTCATTCCCTTTCCATGATGGTATGAGTGTACTGCCTTATACAACTTAACCACATATATGAAAATACCCATTTCTAACACGTTCTGCCAAAACTGAGGGCGAGTGAAAGCAGCTGGCCTCTCTACTGTATTTTGCCAAAGGACTAGTTGTTCCTCATCTGTCCTCTTTACGCCTCTGTCTCCAGTAACTCCAGGTTTCACATAACTAGGAGAGCATGAGACCTCAGGTCTGGTGCCCTGAAACACTACAGTTTATAATGCTACACTCTGTTTTATGGGAAAAGTTCCTAAGGTGTTGTCTCCTGGAATGGAGATGAGGACTGTATATGCCTGTGATTTCCCAGGCTGCACATTCCCATGGGCTGTCCATTCTCGATTATTCTTTCAATCTATATTTTTCTGTATGCTAATACAAAAACAGGATTACTGCGGTTGGAAGGCACCTCTGGAAATCATCTACTCCAAACCCCTGCTCAGAGCCAGGTCACTATCACCTAATACACGTTGCATAGGGCCTGTCCAGTCAGGTATTGAATACCTCCAAGGACAAAGACTCTACAACTCCTTTGGGCAACCTATTCCTATGTCTGACCACCTTTAGAGTAAAAAAAAAAATAAAATTTCTTATGTTAAACAGAATTTCCTCTGGCTTGGTTTGTGTCCATTGCCTCCTGTCCTTTCCATAGATGCCACTGAGAAGAGTCTGTCTTCTTATTCCTTATTCCCTCCCATCAGTTATTTATACACATGGATAAGACCTCCCTGAACCTTCTCCTCTCCAGCAGAACAGTCCCAGCTCTCTCAGCCTCTCCTTATATGTCAGATGCTCCAGTCACGTAATCATCTTCAGGGCCCTTGGCAGGACTCACTCCAACACATCCACGTCTCTCACATGGGGAGCCCAGAACTGGACATGGCACTACAGATGTCTCACATAGGCTGAGCAGAGTGAAAGGATCATATCCCTCAATATGACCTAATGGAGTGCAGGAGGCTGTTGGTCTTTGCTGCAAGTGCACATTGCTGGCTCCTGTTTGACTTGTCCACCAGGATCCCAAGGTCCTTTCCTGCAAAGCTGCCTGTACTGAGGCACGAGGTTATTGTTCTGCTCTCCAAGGCAGAATCCCACAAGATTCTTTGAAGGCAAAGTCTGCTCTCCTGAAGTCCAGGGCTGTTATTTGTCTTGTTCCAAGTTAACTTGAGCCTGTTCACCACACAAGGCAAAAATAATTTGCAAAAGTAGTTTTCAACCAGCCAGTTATCCAAATATATCGATAACTCTGAAACTCAAAAGTTTTCAACTTCACTGCTTTCAAAAAAAATCTGCCTGTAAGTACCTTGGAAGCAGAAGTCCCAAGGGAAAGTGCTGGGATTTAAGCCAAGCCACACATGTGCCTTTTTAGAACTCAACCTAAAATTGCAATACAATTAACTACTTCAGAGTCTGCAAAAATCACTGTAAGCCTTCCTGTGTCTTTCTGTGCTCTCCACCTCCCCATTAGAAGTCCACCTTCTCCACAGCGAATTTCAAGTCTGGGATCAAAAATCTTTATGATCCTGAAAAATGTGAATGGAAGGACAAAAGTGAAGAGACTGAATGCTAGAAGGAATAATGAGAGTTTTTGCAAGCTAAGTTTATTATTCATGTCCCTACTATATTAATGAGATACAGATTTTTTCATTCAAGTAAAGTAACCACAGAATAATATCCAGGCTACCACATCAGCATTTCACAGGATTTAGAAAAGTTGGAACAGAACGTAAATCCTGTTTGCTGCAGGATGTTAGGGCTTTGTCTATTATATTTCATAATACATGTACCTGCCACCGTTAGACACGCTCTTCTACTTGAAGAACTGATGCCAAAATGATGCAATGGGATTGTCAACGGTCTATTGTCCGGGAGCTTATTCATAAAAAAAAAATCCTTCTGTGATGCAGTATGCTAACAGGTCATCTGGCAAGCAAATAAAATTGCTCACCTCTGCCAGGTTCATTTCTTTGCTGCTCCACCCTGGGTCTCTGCAACAGTTAAGGTAGGAGGAAGTCCTGGTGTAGTGCATGAAATGGAGACAGCACCATTTCAGAATGGCCCAACAAGGCTCTCATGCCTTCACTCTTGGTTGACGCCAAGAGTGACACTCGCACAACATACATCACACACTTGATTGTTACCTGCTTTTAAGGATTTGGGCTGCTTGACTGAATTTTATCATGCCTTTTTTAGCAATACTGACTGAAATATTAGGTGTTCATTCTGCACTGGTTTTGAAATCTCATCACTGCGAAGACAGGGCTTTTGCCCTGTCTGAAAAGCAGCTGTGTTGATGTTTGAAAATTCAGTGAATCCTAGGGTAGCACTGATGAAGCAACAGGACAAACATCGTGAAGAGTAAATACAGAATAAGTACAAGCCACTACTGCAGCAGTGTCAACAGAGATGCATTAGCCCACAAATGCAACTGAATTCACACAGTTGGTGAAATTTGGGCATATTCTGGATGCTGACATGCTCTCCTTGACTGTTTTTTGGTCACCATTTGATGGTGAGAATAACACAAATCTGTTTGTTTCCCAGGAGTACTGGGCAGTAAGATTATCTCACTTTCTAAAACACCAAAAATGATAGAGAATCTGATTCACACTCAGGTTCACATGGACTTGTTACAGAAAAGCTGCTGGTCCTGTTGGAAAAATCAGGCCTCTGGGCACTCTGATCCTCATTAAAAATAATAAAAAATGCTTTCTAGTGAAAGAAAAAAAAATCTCATCTAGGAATCTCTGCATCTCTCCGCTTCTGAAGCTGGCAAAGTAAGCCTCACTGGATTTAACTTCAAATGCTTAAAACTGCATAATTGGAAAGTGTCAGAGTAACATTTTTTATGCATCTTTGCATATGATCAAAAGCATGACTGTCACAAAACCAGATGAGAGACACAGCATGTCCCAGACTCTTGGTGAAAGCTGGTCGCTAAAGCATTCAGTTGCTGTAAGCAACCCTTGTGGAGGGATGCCCTTTATAAGCATCTCTAACTATTTTGGGTCATCTCAAATGAAAGAAGCACTAATTAGCAACTTTATCTCTGCTACAGACTGTTAAAGAAAGTTACAAAAAAACATGCAGAACATGCATAAATTTCCACCAAACTCTACAAAAAGTTTTAGGATGCTTCTAAATTTGAGCCCAGTAGCTAACCCTACAAACTCCTATGTGCTTTCCTCATAAAATCTGAGTTCACTTATGTGAGCAATGCAATAGGGTCTCTGTATAGGTAAACTGTCACTCAGCAACAGCTCAAATGACAGGAAAGACACCCCAGGCATAACACTATCTTAAAATTACTAGCAAAGAAGAAACATCACAGAAGAGAAAAAAAAAAAGTTTTTTCTAACAACTTTGCAATAACAAGGTGACTGTCCAGTTTCTGCCAGCCCTTCTCAGTTGGCCTCCCCATGTTTTTTATTTCTTTTTTCCCCCCAATCATTCCCTTGCCTTCTCAGACTCTTTCAGTCTCTGACAGTTTTTGAGGAGCATCCAGACCTTCACATTTCCCAGTGACCCTCCTGAGACTCCTGGTGAGCTCTGTCTCCTCTTTCATCAGCTGCCTGCAAGTCCTGCCCCAGTCTTACAGCACTGGAAAGAAATGCAACCTGATAGCATTAATAAATGATAGCTAGTTCCTCCTCTCCTTTTCATCTCCTCTTTTCTGGCCGTAAGCAATCTGCCTGCTGCTGAGGCAATGAGCAAGCACCCACCCAGGGCAAGACTGTGAGGCTGCCACATCGAGCCCCAGGGCTGACTCCAGGCCAGGTCTCCATTTGAACAGGTTGATGAGTGAGCCAAGACATTGCTCTCCTCAGCTGTCCCTGCTTCCTGCTGGCACCTTGGGTGGAGAAGACCTGATGAGTCCAGCTTGAGGGACAACAAGGGCTCCCATTCACCTCAGCACCCCCTGGGGGACACCTCCACTGAGGGGGCTTCCCCAGCAGACTCCCACACCATCAGAGCTCAAGGCACCACCACATTTTGTCTGGAGGACACAGACAGCTTATGTCTCCATCATAGCCCCTGAAAAATCAGCCACCGCTCCCTGGTCCTTCGCTGTTTGGTGCCCAAGGCTCTTCTCATGAAAACTCATTAGATTTCATGACTCATCCCTCACCCCAGGGTAAAGCTAAGAAAACAAGCAATGACGAAATAGAGAAAAGAGTTATTGTCATATGTGAAAAATGTATAACCTATTCTTCCCACCCAGGACTTCCCCATCTCAAACATGAGAAAAGCACCAATTAAACAATTCCAGCAGAATTCCAGAATCCCAAAAAGCTGGGTGTGATAGACACCAAACAGCACTACTGACTCCTGACCCGCTACAGGGGGCAGGGGGAACCCTTAGTGAAAATGTCATAGAATCATAGAATCATTTAGGTTGGAAAAGATGTCCTTAAGGTGTAGGGTCACATTTCTTACAGCAAAGGAATTCCTGTCCCCTCCCCAGTCTTACAAGACATAGCACTGAACTCAAACAGATTGGTAGGAGTGGGGTCTGGGAAGAGCTTGGTACTTGTGAAGTTGAGATGGAAGACTAAATCCCTAGTGAAATCCTAACTGCTTCAATACCATGAGCAAGGCAGGAGCTGCAGCAGAGCACACCTCCTCAGCAACCTCATGTGCAGACTTTAATCATGACCCATGAGACACCTAAATGCAATTACATTCAAAGAGGTGACATGGGACAGCATCTCACTATCCCATATTTTCTTTCTTTCAGTAGCTTGCTCCAGTTCACTTGGTTTTTAAATCAAAGGGATGTTTTCTAACCAATGGTTGTGCAAACCACAAGCTGAAAAAACAGGCCAGGTTATTTTTTGCTCTTTAAAAAAAGCCCACCACCCACCAGGGATCTCGCCTGATGGTCAAAACTGCCCAGGCACTCAGTTGTGTGCACAGCTGTACACAATTTGTACGGAGCTGTACAACTACAGGAACGGAAGGAACAGAGCAAAACCAAGTCGCCACAACCAGCAACATTAAAAAGATTCTTTTTACCACTCGTCTTCCCAGTAATTAAGGTAGCTTTATTCCAGTTTTCTGGGTGATTGAACCACCCTAAAAGAGCCAACCCAAACATATTTTCAATTCATGATTTTGTTTATTCAGAGGGGACAAATTTTTAACTCACTTCTTACAAGCATTCACAACAGGTCTGAATTATCAAAGAGTGAGCCTTAGCCAAATCAGGAAGGAAAAAGGAAAAACAATGCCCATGTAATGAACTGTTGCTGAACTACATCAAAAACAGGTGAGGAGATTTTGATCTGCTCCTGGAAGTCCACAAGCAAACACACACAGTAAAATAAATATGGTAGATTATTCATTGCAATTTCTTCACTCAACTCTAAGAGCTTCTGCCAGAAATCCTGTGCGCAGAACAGAAGCCGCAGAGGCCTGCCTAGGGCTACTCAGCCTGCAGATGTGGTCCAAACTTACTGAATGCTGCTGGTTTCAATTAGGGACCAGAGCTGGTGATTTAATTCCGTCTTACCAAAAAAGGTATCCCTGAAGAGGCACAGTGTGCGCACAGTACCTCCCTGTGCAGGAAACAAAAGCCTTACATAGGAATTCAGTAATTAGCAGATCAGACCATTGGTTCATCCCATCAGATAACCTACCTTTGACCAGTGGCCAACAGCTAATGTTTAAAAGACATAAGAAAACAACCTTCAAAAGTACCCTTAGCCATATTACTTAACAAAGAAAAAAACCCCAATGTCCTCATGACCTATGCAAAGAGTCAGTTTATGCCCTGCAGCACAAATTGTGATTACTCTTCTCTTACCATGCGTAGTGGCAAGTGTTACTATTAGTCATAAAATTATTCAACTCTTAAAAAAAAAAAATAATTTTAAAATGCAGCCACACCACTTGCCTCATTGGCTCATGCAGAACTGAATTAACTATACTGAAATTACCCAGCACATATACAATGGATTTATTTTACAAATAATGCTTTTTAACTTAACAGTGTAACTCCCATATACTATGAGGTCAAAGGAAGCCAAGAGGTTGATTCCATTTCTAGAGCCACCCTGTAGGACCAGCTTTAACCCTTCTCTCTTCATGGAAGAAAAAAAAAAAAGTAGATATAGATACCTTACACAAGTAAATCCTGTAACAAGTAAATCTCTTCTGCCTCAGCTACTTTTGCTGTTCCTTCCCCTTGGTCCTTCTCAGACCTCATGGTATCCCTGAGCGCCGAAGTACACACAGCTAGCTGCTCGGTTCCAGATGGAGATGTATCTGGGTTCAAGGGAAGATCTGAGCTCAGTAATGCCTGTTTATGCTCTCTTCCATTTTTAAAACAATGCTGCTCTGGACCAGGTTGGCACCAACCCAGTGGGAGCCCTTCCACTGGCTTCCATGGGCTTAGATCCAGTCCTTGGCCCTCACTCTACTCACAGTTTGATTAGTTGCAGCAAGCAAGGCAGACAGCCAATTTTTACCATGCAGCCTAGTGAGTAACTCCTGGGTCACTCACCCTCCTGAGCAGCCCCCTGCACCACAATTTTTGAAAGAGGTTTGCTTGGATTTTTCAGTTTCAGGTAAACAGTGTCTGGTTTCACTGTGGCCTTTCCAGATAACTCTGGTAACTTAGAGGGATTCAATTATGCAGATGAAGGATGTAGTGGTTTGACCATATCAAATCTCATACTAGTCTGACTTTAATCAGATCCTTATGGCCTGGTTTTGATCTCAGAAATGCCATATTAAATCTGGAGTAACTCCCCTGAGAAGCAGAGTTTTGAAAACAGCATTTGGTCCCTGCAGTGAAGTTCTGACTTTTTTTATGCTCCTGTGAGGGCTGATCAGTAAAAGGCCATGAGAGCAACTCCAGGCAAAACAAGACCTCCAGGTCCCAGCTTTCAAAACCAGCAAGTGGATCCATGTCAAGCAAGGCAGCTCTTGAAGTCAGGACCTTGCTGTGGCATCCTCCACTCCCTTCCCGTAGGAACTCTTTGGGATGAGACTGGCTTGCCTAAAGCCAAACCCTGGAGAAATCCAGGCATTTCAGCCCAGCTTGACATCAGTATGAAGGACAGGAAGGTAAAGGGTTTCCTGCTATGGAGTAGTTGCAGCTGAGTGCAGCCAAGGGGTGTTACCCTTCCTGGTTCAGTTCAGAGCTACACATACATGAGGATCTCAGTGGAGGTTCACCTGCTCAAATCAGAGCTGTTCGTGGCCCACAGCCTTACAGGACCCATAAGCAACTCTCCACACCTTCTTGTCCTTGGCAGTGCACAATGTTGACAAGTGTTTCTGCTATGTGGACATCTTTCTGCCACTCCAGTGCTGTCTTAGAATCATAGAATCATTAAGGTTGGAAAAGATCTCTAGGATCAAGTCCAACCATCAACTCAACACTACCATGACCACTAAACTATGTCCTGAGGTGCCATGTTTACACATTTTTGACCACCTCCAGGGATGGTGACTCCACCACTTCCCTGGGCAGCCTGTTCCAGTGCTTGACCACTCTTTCAGTACAGAAATTTTTCCTAATATCCAATTTAAACCTCCCCTGGCACAAGTTGAGGTTGTTTCCTCTCATCCTCGTCTTCACATAGATATCTAAACAGCGTGAGCTTCTTGACTGTTACCACGTCCTTGTACACTGCAAATAGCTGGGCTGAGGTACAGGCCGGATGAATATCTGGAAACTAGATGAGGATCTTGGAAGAAACTGATGGCATTTGGCCACTCACATAGGAAATACACTTGTACAAACATACTTGCAGACAGTTCCTCACCAACTCCCCATCCCAAAAGGGGTGTCAGGGAATAGTTCATCCACTTCAGGGATGGCGTCGACCTGCTGACTCTGGCTATCTCCATCCAGCTGCCCCAGTCCCTAATCTTTTCCATTACCCACTAATCTTGACCTGTCTGCAATTGTTTCCTTGGATGCTTATCTGTAACCCTAACCCTAGCTCGTGCTCTGGCTCTTTCCCATTGATCCCTGGCCTCCCTGTGTCTAGCTCCCTTTGCAACCCTTCCAGGAGTCACAGTCCAAACATGGCAGCCTTCTCCTCAGTGCCTTCCCTCTCAATGTTGTGAGCAATTTTGTTTGAGACTTGTATCACGTACAGCCTTTCCTCCAAACCATGCAACTCCAACAGCATCAGACTGAAGCTTCTGAACACAGGTCTCGTTCAATGTACCCAGAAATGAAATACTCCTACTAGGCCTGCATGGTGGACAGCCAGCATTTTTGCAGTTTTGATGGTCTCTGCTAGCAGCAGCCAAGCGAACCCTGAGGGAAAAGCTCCATTTTGCTTTACTGAATACCTTCCCTTTACACAAGGCACTGAAGAATCAGCAGAAGTAAGCTGCACCTTGCTCTGCTTGAGATCAATAGGATTTTTGCCACTGATCTCCAGAGGAAAACCATTTGGCTTATATCTTTTTGCTGAAGGATGCACATAGGCACCTGGAAATGCATAAATACTATGGTTTATGTTGATACCCAGCCCAGCTGTAACTCCTTCTCATACCACAGTTTAGTCTCTATCATAGAATCACAGAATTGCCTAGATTGGAAAAGATCTTTAAGATCATCAAGTCCAATCATCAACCTAACACTGACAAGTACTCATCTAAACCATATCCCTAGGCAATACATCTACACATCTTTTAAATACCTTCAGGAATGGGGACTCCTCACAGGCACCATTCAGTTGTGAAGTTTTGTATAGAAAAATGGGGAGAATTTGTCACATGGTTGGAATTTCGAGATCTCTACACACTGCCTTGGTGCCATTTGTGTTCTGCCATGCCCTGTTAACCTTCAAGAAGGTCCTGCAGTAACTGAACAACTAATGGTAATATCTGTTATCTTGGCTAACAGGAGCACAAACAAGACTCTCAGAAATTAAGAATGATTTCTTTGAATTTAAAACTTTTTTTTTCAGCAACAATATTCTTTTCATCTTAGTAAGCTACAAGTGACAACTCTTTGATCTAAGATCTCCGCCTGCTGAGACATAATAGTTTCTTTGTGGTTTTTTTTCATGAAGGTGTCCAACACCTCCATGTACTTGCGTATCTGCCAGCATTTGAAAACTAAAGAAGCATCTGGGCAGAGAAACAGGAAGATCTTTCAGCTTTGATTAAGCAAAATGAGACTAAGAAAGCCTTTGTAAAACAACTGGGGAACATGATGCTAAAAGAGAACATGGGTGCACTCCCTGATTAACTACATGCTCTAAATATACACGTCTCCAGGTATAGTTCTGGTCTGCAGAGGTGCATATGTGGTGCAGAAAGACACAAGGTAGGAAAAGCAAGGAATGCAAATGAGAAGAAAACCCATGTGAAATCCCTGAGTGAGCTGCACAGAGTCACTGAGGGGGCCACAAATAAAATGGCAAATGATTGTATATTGCCAGTATGTTGCCTGTGTTCTGCTGCACTTTCCTCAGAGACACAGAAGCTCCCGTCTTCTTCCAGCTTCACTACTTCAGCGAAGTTATCTCACTGCAGCCAGAACACATGTCACGGCACAAACAGGCATGTGTGTTGGTAGCCATGTACATGGTGGAAAAGGGCAGGACTACAGAGAGTGGCCTGAGCAGAGGTGGAAGAGACCACTGGTCTGCATTCAGAGGCATTGGCATAACAGGGCTGGGGGAGGCTACAAGTCCCCTCTGCAGTGCACAGACCAAGTCGGTGAGAAGCCGGTGTGGGATAGTGTCAGAATTTGAAACGGAAATGCATGGTTGCAACCCTAGAAAGGAAACTTACCAGTGTCATGGTCATGTCATGTCTTATTTATTCCAGGACCTGACTTACCATATTTGTGAACATTGCTCTCCACATTAAAGGACCCCAGAAGGGAAAAACACTGTAATATATTGCAAGATGTCCAGGAGCTTGGCTGGAGACAGCAAGGCTTTCAAGGTAATGAAAACATGCAGGAGAACACTATGAAAGACTGCTAGAGTAGGTGAGGTCAGCAACATGCAGGTACTTGTGTGCTGGGGTGGACAGGTAATGTATGAAGAGGAGTGAATATATGGGAACACATCTACACGCCCAGAGAACACAAAGCATGAAGCTGTGAGATGAGGTGGGTGGACAGTCTCAGAGATGAAGGGATGGAGCATTTCAGTGGGAGGAGAGATGTTTTGCAGGGAGAAGCAGAGCAATGCAGGGCTTTGGGTGTGTCTCCATGCCAGTGCAGGTGGGGAAGTTGAGAGGTGAGGAAAACTGGTGCGGCAGCATATAGGAGTGAGTATGTGCTGGAAGCACTGACGCACATGCTGGTGTTATCCAGGTGCTGCTGACTTCCCCTAGGCAGGGAGTGGGTACAGAAATTGCAGCACACATCTGTGATGCGCCTACATATGTACAATGATTCCTTAGGACATTTTTACGTGGGAGATGGCAGCACCTATTAAACAAACACTATTTACTGAACTCTCTCTTGTGGCACTTTCACTGCATGAGTCCTCTACACGGAGAGAATCCTTGGCTGTCGATATGCATGAGGGAAGAAACAAGAGAGACCCTACCTTGTCAAGAGACCAAAACTGGAGAGAAAGGTCATTTAACATGCCTGAAGCCACTTGCTCCTCTGGTTGACAAGTGCAGAATGCAGCCTGGGTCACTCAGGATGTTTTAACGCAGCATCCAAATCTGTCATCTCATGAATCCCAAGCTGGATCTTAACATTAACCCTAATGCTAAAACATTAGGGTAGGGTGTAATGAAGTGCCCCACACCCTGGCTCTATACTAAGAAAACTACTTCAGCCTACAAGGCCTTTATGCAGAATATTAAAACTGAGGTGGAAGACATGCTTCTGGTTTATTAAACAATGCACTGAGCACTATCAGCATGTTGTTTAAAAGCAGCAGCACACTGCTTAGCTGCTAAAAGTCTCAATTCCACACTGTGGCCGCCTCAGGCTTGGAGGGAGGAGCTGCAACTAGTTCATTACTGATCAGCTCGATGGAGGCCACTTTGGGTCAATGAAGTGCATGTAAAATTGCCCTAGCACTAGCTCAGCTGTCTGCCATGCAATGGAGTTCAGCATCAAATTCCCTGACCACCTGAAACAACACAAAGTGAAGTGCAGGTGCTGCAATTCTGCTGGGAAATAATAATTCTTAAACCGGAGCAAACAGGTTTGGTTAGATGGGCTTAGCACAAGTGCCTTTGGAGCACAGGACACTTAAAAAGCATTATCATGAGACTTATCTTAGCACACAATGGAAAATTAGGTTAAATGTTTTGTTTTCTTAGGAGATTCAATTGCTAGTTTCTGGACTCGGGGCTGATTAAGTATAGGATTTGGAGCATGCAAACTCTCTCTATATGGAAAATGCTACAGAGGGAAATGCCTTTAGAATCTGAGATACACACACCTGTAGAGAGTAAAATTACAGCCATTTCTTTACAAAGCTACAGATTCAGACAGTACTATCACATACATTTTAAATAATAATTTAAAAANCTTTGGGACACCCCTGAGCACTGCTCAGCTAGAGGACCAGCCCAGTATCATTCACCTGAGCTGTTCTTCCTCCAGGATCTTCCACCTTCTGCCAAGCAACATATGAAGCCCAACTCTCCTGAAAAGCGCTTTCCAGTAACTAAAGCCTTAAGCTGCCTTTGCACCATAATCACTTAGTGATTGAGAAATACACCCAGAGCTAACACCATGGGATATGGGGGTCCTGCTCAGCCTAGTAATGAACCACTCTGGGGAAATAGTGGGAGATCACCCTGCTTGAATCACTCCAGTTTCGGGGTCTGAGACAAGAATTATAAGCAGTCTTCAGACTACAGAGCCTAAGAAAGGCATCTCTGTGGATTTTAGCAGCTTGTCTTTGAGAACTCAGCAGACCTTGCAAATGCCTAGCTCTGTAGAGGGGAGGTAGCAGAATATTGCAATGGTGGGTTTTAACCAGACTGGTTGCAAGAAGTAAATCTAGCATAAGAACACGGGGGCACCCTCCAAATCAAACTCTAGCCCTCCTTCGTTTGCCAAAGTGCTGGCAATGTATGCTGCCCCAGCTTCAGGGGAGCACCAGCCTCTTCCCAATGCTCTCTCTAGGACAGTGGGGGAGACTCCATGCTGCATAGCACCTAGAGCATTTACTGTCATGGATCATCTTCCCAGCAGCTCTGCAAGGCCTTGGACAGAGATGCTGATAGTTGGCCTGGCATGGACAGAAGAGCCCAGAGCTGCAGTTGGAAGACAGACTCTTCCTGGACAGCCTCAAACAGCAAAGGCAGGCCATTTCAAGTGGTTGTCTGGTTAAATGACAGAACAGAGTTCAGGAAGGGGAAGATAACATGGAAGAAAAATTTCCTCCTCTCCCCAGTAAATGATGATTATTAAGAGCAAGGTCACTCTCATTGTCATCAGCAAGTGCAGGAATAAGCCACTTTTCCATCACAGAATAGTATTCAGCTGGGAAAAGACAAGTCCATCCTCTTAGACTTGAGAGCCAAAGTGACAACTGGTGTAAGCCCCCAGCCCAGCAGTGCCAGTGCCCTGCAGGGTCACTCCAGCCCCAGCTCTCGTGTTCATGTTGCCAGCACAGAGAGCCAGGAGCTGCCAGGAGTGCAGGGTGGCAGCATCAGGGTGAAATCTTGCACTAGAGGACTTGCCAGGTTTGTTTGAAGGGGAAAGAGGAGGACAGCCTCTCAGTAAGTCTGTGGCTGGTGGTGCTTTCTTCACCTTGTTGGGTTTCAGGCAAAGAAATCCTTCTCAGCAAAAACAGTAGCCTTGAGCTGATCTAACATAGTGTAATTCCTCTTGCAGCTGCAGGTGGCAAATTTTCCCATATATTTTATATTTTGCATTTCTTTACCCATGCTAAAAATACCTTGATGTCCTTCACATAGACACTTCTTTTTCTACCTCTGGCAGGGAAGAAAAAAGGGAAGCTGTGGACTCACTTGAAAATTGTTTCTTTTACTTCACCAGCATGAAGACCACAGAATGATGCTCACAGGAGGGAGGCACCTGTGACTGGAGCTGAGATGGGAGCAAAGATGGACCCTGACAGTACTGCACCCCCTCCAGTTCCTGGAACTNTGAAGTGCAGGTGCTGCAATTCTGCTGGGAAATAATAATTCTTAAACCGGAGCAAACAGGTTTGGTTAGATGGGCTTAGCACAAGTGCCTTTGGAGCACAGGACACTTAAAAAGCATTATCATGAGACTTATCTTAGCACACAATGGAAAATTAGGTTAAATGTTTTGTTTTCTTAGGAGATTCAATTGCTAGTTTCTGGACTCGGGGCTGATTAAGTATAGGATTTGGAGCATGCAAACTCTCTCTATATGGAAAATGCTACAGAGGGAAATGCCTTTAGAATCTGAGATACACACACCTGTAGAGAGTAAAATTACAGCCATTTCTTTACAAAGCTACAGATTCAGACAGTACTATCACATACATTTTAAATAATAATTTAAAAATTGGGATGATTTACAAAGGAACGCAAAAAAATGCACACAGGGATTTGGTTTCATTTAAACCATATAGTGAGATGACAAATCCCAAGCACCCGCAACAGACATAAGCTGGTAAAATCCAAAACTGTGAAAGAATAATCATAGCCTACATGCCTGCAACTGTACAAACACATCTAATATGTTCATGAGAAAAAGCACTGATGTCACATGTCCCTACCTTGTCCTCAGAGCAGAGCAGCTCCACTGCAACTGCCAAGGAGGCCAGGGCTGGATAAGGGCTGTCCTGAGCCATCGCTACCAGCGCAAGAGATGGCTCAAATCCTCCTCTCACCACCCCACCTTCAATCACCAGTTTCTCTCTTATGCTCCTTTCCCCCTCCCCCCCCNATCATCTTCCCAGCAGCTCTGCAAGGCCTTGGACAGAGATGCTGACAGTTGGCCTGGCATGGACAGAAGAGCCCAGAGCTGCAGTTGGAAGACAGACTCTTCCTGGACAGCCTCAAACAGCAAAGGCAGGCCATTTCAAGTGGTTGTCTGGTTAAATGACAGAACAGAGTTCAGGAAGGGGAAGATAACATGGAAGAAAAATTTCCTCCTCTCCCCAGTAAATGATGATTATTAAGAGCAAGGTCACTCTCATTGTCATCAGCAAGTGCAGGAATAAGCCACTTTTCCATCACAGAATAGTATTCAGCTGGGAAAAGACAAGTCCATCCTCTTAGACTTGAGAGCCAAAGTGACAACTGGTGTAAGCCCCCAGCCCAGCAGTGCCAGTGCCCTGCAGGGTCACTCCAGCCCCAGCTCTCGTGTTCATGGTGCCAGCACAGAGAGCCAGGAGCTGCCAGGAGTGCAGGGTGGCAGCATCAGGGTGAAATCTTGCACTAGAGGACTTGCCAGGTTTGTTTGAAGGGGAAAGAGGAGGACAGCCTCTCAGTAAGTCTGTGGCTGGTGGTGCTTTCTTCACCTTGTTGGGTTTCAGGCAAAGAAATCCTTCTCAGCAAAAACAGTAGCCTTGAGCTGATCTAACATAGTGTAATTCCTCTTGCAGCTGCAGGTGGCAAATTTTCCCATATATTTTATATTTTGCATTTCTTTACCCATGCTAAAAATACCTTGATGTCCTTCACATAGACACTTCTTTTTCTACCTCTGGCAGGGAAGAAAAAAGGGAAGCTGTGGACTCACTTGAAAATTGTTTCTTTTACTTCACCAGCATGAAGACCACAGAATGATGCTCACAGGAGGGAGGCACCTGTGACTGGAGCTGAGATGGGAGCAAAGATGGACCCTGACAGTACTGCACCCCCTCCAGTTCCTGGAACTCTCTCCTTTCTGTACACCTAATGTAATGGAGACCTGGTAGAGGGCTAGCACGTATCCTCTGTACACACCTTCACACACAACTGGAGAGGCCACTTTCCAAATTAGCTAGTCGAATGCATAAGATACAGCTAGTGCAGCCATCCCAGCTGCTCATTTCTTCGTTGCTTGTAAGAAAAGGGGAATTTCACCTCCCTTTCAGCAGAAACCATTGTCAGGCAGACCATGAACATGCCTTCCTGTTTTTTTCTTCTTCCTGCAGTTGTCCCAAGTTTCACCATGAGCAGTGCCTGCCAACCCTTGCTGAAAAAAGGAGAAATCTCAGTGCAAACCTTGTTTATGTTTATTCTGAACTTCATTAGGCTGTCAGGGGGACTTGTTTTGCTTCATCACACCCATGGTGTCCCTCAGACTGCCTCCTCCTGAGCTGTCAGGACCGATAACATGCACAGCTCTGCAATCCTCCCTGCCATGGTCACTGTTTGCCGTTGTGCTGCCCTTGCACATACCACAGACAGGTCTTTCCAAAGGCCATGGATAAAAGGCAGAATAGGATTTAGGGACCAGGTTCCCCCCTGTGCTGCATCTTTCCACCCATTTCTTGCCCCGGGCTGTGCAATTCAGGCAAGTGCAATGAATGGGAAAGGTCAGAGGTGAGACCTGTATCCTGGGGGCCCGGACAAGTTCTTGCCACTGCGTTACACATACCAGCAAAGTTGTTTCTCAAAAGACATAGTAGCAGCATGCCTGGGGCAGCCAAACCAGCAGGACTGTACCAGCGGGGCAAGCAAGATCCAGTGGAATAGTCAATGAAGAAACAAAACGCTTTCTCCTTGCATTTAGTCATGTGGAGCCAAACTGATGCTTTTCCATTCATTGACATTAAGTATTTAAAAAGGATAAATAACAAATAACAATGACATCTTTGCCATAAAGCCTAACTGGAGCACAGGCTGCTGAGGCAGCTCGTTCTAAAGCCTCAGCTGCAGAAACAGGGATGGCATGCATTCTCATTCACCCAAATTTGTGCTGTAACCACTAGACCACAGACTCTCCTGTAGCCCGCCCTGCTGGGAGACCTCTCTGTAATTGAGAACAAACAGCTGCTCATTTAGGCTGGGCAGCTACTGGGGGCACCAAAATCTTCAGCAGCTTGTTCTGGTGGGGTCAGAGCTAGTTTTCATATGGCAGCCAAACCCCACATCTGTCCAGAAAACCTCTCCCTTAAGCAGGGAGACGCCTGCAGTTCTGAAGACATCCAGGAGCAAGAACTAGCCTTCCTGAGTGTTTATATGGTACTTAAAGGGAGACTGAGAAGGAAATAGAGCTCCAAAACCCAAGATTTCCTACCATGTCCCAAGAATGTCCTGGCAATGCCCTAATCACCCCACTACTTCAGCATCCCCCCAATCACCCCCTGGTGAGGCATCCCCATCCCTCACAATGAGACCCCCAAGAAGCTGTCAGGCAAGTTGGGTGCTCTGCATGGAGAGATTAAAGAGCATTTTCCTCTCCCTCTCACCAAGCTCAGCTGGGTCAGACACACCATTTGGCAAGAGAAGAGCTCCCTGCTAATTTTAGCCTCTGGCTCTCCACCCAGCAGCACAGACGCTCAACCGCCACGGAAAGCTGGGCAGCACCGAGGTGAGGGCTGGGAGATGCTGCCTTCAAAGGGCCCATACAGCCACATGCTGCCAGCTAAATATAAACATGTGGCAGGCAGTGGGGAGCTGTGCTGGGAGCTGAGCTGAAGCAAATCCTTCCCCCATCACCCAGAGCCAGAGCAAGGGCAAATTGCAGCTCCTGAGGGAATCTGCTCCAGGACCTGGACAGAGAATCTAGCAGCGCTCTGCCCAGAAGGATAATTTAGGCTACAAACTTGCAATAGGATCCCACGTGTTTTATGTATTTTGGGACAGATCTGGAGATGGTGCACCTCAGACCACAGTGCAACATGCCAAGCAAGCACCACTTTACAAACACCACTAGTACAAGAGCCTAGTCCAGCTCCTTCCTGTAATGGTCACTTCTTCACTTTGTTGCCTACTGCAAAATGGTTACCCTGGGGTGGGATGCCCTTGCTGCTGAGGCTGATAGCTGTAACATTGTAGTTTCTGCTGTGGGAGTCTGTGCTTGGGGTGAGAGTCAAGTGGGGTGAGTTTTCCCATGCCTGGATGCAAACTTGCACTGGTTCCAACAAAAGTTTCTCCATCCATGTAAGAGAAAATCCCCCAAAAGGCATGGAAAGGAAGACAGAAAGGGAGCCCCAAGGATTATGAAAGGAGAAAAGGTAGCATGAACATCAGCAAATTGAGGGATTTTCTGGATTAAATGCTACCTGACCATGGATCACAGGACCATGCACAAACCAAGCATCTTCTCTCTGATTTTCACTGTACCTAGAGGAAGGGGACTTTACATCTTTCATAAATAGATGAAATGTGAAAAGTTCCTACATTAGCAAATCCTTTGTCTACAGAAACAACTGGCAAAGTGCTGAGTGTTTGCTAGACACCCAGAACCCAGTCCTGAGGGCTGGACTAGATGATCTCCAGAAGTCCCTTCCAACCCCTACTATTCTGTGATCCTGAAAGACAAAACAGGTAACCACACTCTGCAAATCAAGCAGAGCAGCTGCAGCACTAAGCACAATGCTCTACACAGGGAAACCAGATGTCTTGGCAGACATTGACTATGCTAAAAAGCCACTGTGGTACTAATTTTCAAGGCATGAAACACTTTTACAACATCAAATACATTCTTAACCATCTCAGTAGAGCTGCTTATGGTCCCCAGCAGATTCTGTAACTATTATCCCTGTGTTTTCCTCCATCCCTTTTTTGAAACTCAGTCAGTGCCCTCCAATTCCTTTCTGTATCTCCTCTGTCTTTGATCTCTGTAGCCAAGACTGTCAATTCCAGCCTCTTTGCTCCACTGAAGTCTCAAGTATTTGCTTCTAATCTAGTCTTCGGTTCGTCCCCCTTACAACTTTTTAGTGGCCACTGGCATTTTCTGATCACTCTGCTCCGACACCCATCTCAATATGCCCCACTTTTGGCCACTTCTTACTTTTGTTAACTAATCTCCATCATCTGTATTCCCAAATGCTTCCTTCTCTCCTGCTTCTTTCACTTTTCTTTCTTCTAATTCTGCACGAGCTGCAAGACTTGCTAAAATATTTTGTTCTCCTTTTTGATGTGCCTATGTCAGATATCTAATTCAGAGTTACAAGAAAAAGGTGAAAACAGAATTTACAAAGGATCTAAGTTTAGGAAAAAACCCAACTAATCTTGCCATTTGGGAAGCATAGAGTTTTCGGACAAAACACTCAGAGTACTGGAAGACCCAGAGTTAATTGGCAAAGCAATTACAATTTGTGAAGCAAAGGAAATCAGCTGCATGGCTGGAGCTGATGGAATGCAGACAGCTATCAGACAGTACAGACAAACTGAAATAATAGTAGTCAGACCAAGGCAGGGAGACAGCAGAAGTTCAAAGAGAGAGTGTATCCTCCCCTGCCCCCCCAGCACATACAAAAGACCTTCCTCCCCACTGCAGCAAGTGGTGTGAGACAGTGAGAGGCACCTGGAAACACCTTGCAAGACCTGCAAGGAATAGCAGCATGTTCAGAGGAATGGTGAGTGCAGAGTGTGGCTACAGGGCGGTAGCAGCACAAGCACCATCAGGACTTCTTCAGAGGAGCAGCAAGAATGCAGACAAGGGCTCAGCAAGAGGGGAAAGGAACATGAAAGCAAAGCCATTTAGTAGCTGCAGACTAGGTGCAGGTGAGCAGCACCATGCCAGCAACAGAGAAACAGCCAATGGATGAAAAGGTACTGTCAGGAAAAGCAAATTAAATTCAGGTTGAATGCTGGTGATCTTAGCTCCGCTACTAGAGCAGGTGAACAACATGGACAATGATCAGCTACAGCCAGCAACTACAGGGAAAAGGAAAACACCCATTACCAAGGTTAAAGTGTGTCAAACTCCAGTCTCACAAAGCACATCCAATTCCTTGAAGAGGCAGGAGACCAAAACAACAGAGACAGAATTAGAATGCATCTATCCAAGGATGAGTAAGCTCCCAGCATGGCACAAGCCAGAGCAGTACAACTGTCCCTCAACTTGCACACCTTACAAAGCTCCTCCTGTCCTGAGGAAATAGCTACAAAAAAGGAGGACCAGGAATGGCCCAGGGAATTGGCAATGGTGCTAAAGCAGCCCAGGTGCCTGGGCAGAAAGAGGTGATGAAGCAACCCCCACCATGTTTCTCCTCTCATGAACATGATTGCTGAAGAATTAAACATCTTTATAAAGAGGAGAATAAAGGGCAATACCAAAGCATTTCTGGTGCTTGAAGTGCTTGCAGCTGAGGGCCTGGCCAGCACATGGAGACAAACCAAGTGCCAACTTGGCAAAACCTTTTCACACAGACCACCTTCAGGCCATGAAACTCTTTTTAGGACCCATATGAACTTAGATCCATGCTGATTACTTGAGGCAGGGGGAGAGTCCTAGAGGATCATCTTCTGAGGCTCAGGAAAAGCTAAACCTGCTGGGTTTATGCAAAAGGGTCTACATAACCTATGTGGCAAAAAGAAAAATAAAAATGGAAAGGTGAAGCAGTTGGCAACAGTAACTCTGAGGCTGCTGCCAGGGGACCTGTCTCAAAATCAGCAGGAAGAGACACAACAATTCTTGAAATAGGGAATTATATCGGACAAATTACAAAAGCTTCAAAAAACATTCTTCAGAGCTAAGGCATCCTACAGACACAGGGCTTGAGTTTCATCCGAGAAACTGAAAAAGAAATGATGCAGGCTGAGTACTTTGAGAACAAGCAGTAATTCAGTGACCCACAACTGACGTATCAGTTGGTTTTGCTGTACAAGTCTGTTTTCCAAACTAAATATAAGCCTAAGAGAGAGATAGTGACTGCAGACACTTGCTAGCACAGGCCATAAAAATGCAGGAGAACAGAGCACAGCAGCACTTTACACTGCCTGTCTCACAGACCGGTTTGGGTGGGAAGGGACTTTTAAAGATCATCTAGTTCCAAGCCCTCTGCCGTGGACAGGGACACTTTCCACTAGAAGGTGTTGCTCAAAGCCACATCCAATGTAGCCTTGGATGTTTCCAGAGATAGAATATCCACAGCTTCTCTGGGCAACCTGTTCCAATGTCTCATCACCCTCATCACCAGAAGCAGTTCCCTTAAGTTCTCTCATGTGCCCCAGACCCTGACTACCTCAAAGGCCTTGGGCTGGGCCCACACTCCGTGCACCAATATCCTTCCTGGACTAGGGAGACAAGGAGACGACAGAGAAATCCAGATGCAATCATCAAAATACCAAGTAAGAAAATAAAAAGAACAGTAAAAATGCTTTCCTCCTGTTTTATTGCCAGGGTCCCTGTATTTATAAGGCCCAAAAGGCAGCGAGCTGGCTCCGGACATCACGAGACCATAGTGGTGGCAATGAATGTGGCCACAGATGGCTGTTCCGGGAGTTGGGAGGTCTGTGGTCTGAAAGATGCCCTTCTGTGGGAGAAGGAGGACAGTCAGAGGGCTAAGGGCCTCTTTCCTGGGGATCACTCCCCTGTGCCATTCTGCTGCCCCTTGGGCACAGGGACTGCCATCCACCTCCCCTCACATGCCCTAGGATCCAAACCCCTCCTCATCCCATGCCTGAGGATCCCTGGATGACATGGTGGCCAGTGTTCTAGGAGAAACAGGGGTCCTCAGTGAGCTCCCACCAACCCAGCTCCCTGCAAGTGACTCAGTCCTACATGCTGAACAGCAGCTGTGAGTGGACAAAGCATCCAGACACCCCACCAGAGGGAAAGGGAGGCACAGCCAGCCTGTGCAAGGTCTCCCAGCACTCCATAAAGTGATTGTTGATTGCCAAGTGTCCCAAGGACCCTTCTTTCCCATCCCCCAGCCCTGCCCTGGAGTGTGGAGAGGTGCCATCTCCTCTGCATGGAGCCCTGAAGGAGATGGAGGAGAGGCCCTCAGGCCACTGTGCTGGCACAACACAAGTAGTCTGTTGGAGGCCACCAAGGGAGGTCCATGGTACCTGGAAGTGGTAGAGTTTCTTTCCATTGCAAGGTTCACCCTTGCCCTATTCTCTAGCTTTAAGGACAAACCTTCTCACTGCTCTTTGTTGTTTTTCTTCCCCTAATAAGAAAGGGGCAAAATATGACCTGGGAAAGACCTTAATAATGCATTCATTATTAACACTTTGGCTTGGGTGTTATTTTGAATTTTTTAAGTAGATGCAACTACTCCCTCCCATTGCTGTGAGAATACAGACTATGGGTCACAGTTGCTATTCACAAAATCTCCTCTGAAATAGGCATGCACTGATGTTTTCAAGACATTGCAACTGCAAAATGAGGCTGCTTATACTTACTTCTTATGTTAGGCAGGCAAATTATTTTCAAGGTATATGTCTCAAAAATATAGTTCCATCAGGTTCAATAGGAAAACTTAGTTTGGCAGATAGTTGGTTTATTTTGCGTTTTCTGTTGAAAATAAATAAAACCCTCCCAACTGGCCTGCTTACAACAAAACACGAACTGCAGCAGCTAATGCTGAGTGAGCTGCCGCAGCAGGTAATTGAGGCTATCAGTACAGGGTGGTCTGGACAGGATATTCTCAGCCCATTATAAATTTTGTTCTGCAGCTTAGATGGGGTTAATAGCACCTAGACATGACCACTGCAATTTTACAGAAAATAATATTACAAAATATAAATAAAACTAATTTAGGAAGTGAAGTATTTACTAGAAGGGCCGGAGATAACTAGGCTCAAATGAACAGCAGCGCTGAGGAAGCTGTCAGAGTTGTCAACACCAAATATATGGGCCAAGTCAAACAGCACACACTAATGACATGGAAATAATTAGTCTCTTGAAGCAAGGCAGAAAGATTTATTTAGAATGGCAGGAAAAAATACATGTATCATTAATGTAGATTATCCTCACTTCAAGAGAGCTCTAGCAGGCAATTCTGCAGCCTAACAGGTGATGATGCAGATAAAATATATCCCATTTACTAGTAAAAAATAACAGTAGCTGACATGGAACTACTCTTTGGTGTGCATGAATTTACAGAATTTCAGTGAAATATGGGCTTCCATATAAGCCTACTAGTTCCTAGTAGGAAGAGGACTAGTGAAAAGAAAGTTAAAAAGGTAAAACATGACTGTTATGGAAGGCCCCACAGTCAAGTCTCTGATCTGCATTCAGTGTTTTTACATTTCTGAGAATCACTGGCTGTCAATTGCTCATATTTGGCTCAAGGGGAAAAACCCCTAAGAATATTTAGTCTGAAATCAACATCAAGGTCACTCAGATGATAATCAGGAAGGAAGAAAATCCCCATGGACGATGCAAAGGCCTGGGACTTACTGTTTGCATCTCTGATGGAAAACAGTGACACAGAAAAGCAAGAATAGCACAAGATACAATAGTTTTGCCACATAAGGGTATAAGATAGACCTACAATGTAAAGTAATAGGTAACAGCTTTTTCAACTTCTAAAAACAAGGGGGATAAGAAGCCACACGGACCTCTTTTCCCTTCCAAAAAAAAAATAAAAAAATCTCAAAATGGGAAATAGTCACAGAATTATGAAATAATGAAGCCTTAGGAAATGATAAAATCTGAATTAGTGACCATTAGAGAGGGACACTGATGCTTTGGGTGTATTCACAGGGCCAACCAGCCATCTTTGGATTGTCTGAAATGATCCAACAACTCAAAATCTAATTGAATCTCATTATTCTGTGTAGTTATTTAAGTTCTTTATTGTACCAACATGAATTACTGTTCTGAGGTGTCTTTGGAGAGTGCTGATTTACTTAGCAGCAGCATTGCCCCAGACCATCTTAGCGTTTCTCATCTAGGTGACTCTGCAGATTAGGAATATCAAAACCTTTGTGCTTTGGCATCGGAAAGTCTTCTCAGGAAAATAAAATTACAGAGGAGCTCTAGTCAAAATCCCAGTGTATTTTGGTTTGGCTGATTACATGGACTGTGGATTTCTAACATCATGAAAAGTGTAAGTATCTAAGGACTAGGTTCACATCTGTTTCCACCCAAGGCATTATATGGATCTTTCTTAAATCTCACATCA
This sequence comes from Brachypteracias leptosomus, assembly GCA_013401335.1. Classification (NCBI taxonomy): domain Eukaryota; kingdom Metazoa; phylum Chordata; class Aves; order Coraciiformes; family Brachypteraciidae; genus Brachypteracias; species Brachypteracias leptosomus. The sequence goes on from VYZX01019476.1 coordinate 162,137, forward strand.
TAGCTAAATAAGACAGGTTATTTCCTTTTCTGGAAAGCCCTTCTCAGCTATTACTGCAAGCCCCAAAAAAAGCAATTTAACTGGGAAGTGACTGGAAAAGGGAACATCAATGCACAGCAAGAACAAATAAGAAAGGGAAACTCAAAGTACAACAAAATGTATAATCCTATCAGTTCTTGAGGCTATTGTTGTGAGCACTGGAGAAAGAGCTCCATCATCACTCCCTCCCCCACTGCCATGACCTAAAAGGCAACCTCTGTCTTCAGGAAAACATCCTACCTTTTACCATATTGCAGATGTCAAATTCCAAACCACCAGATGAAAGACAATGTCCATCATCTCTCCCAGCACCACTGTTCCTTCACATCTGCCTGAACATGCAGACAAGAAAAGGCAGAGCAGGCCATTGCTACACCATATACAGAAACACATCTCCAGAAGACAATAGCATTCCTCTGCCAACCCCACAGTGTGGAGAAGATGCACAGGAGGGCACCACTCTATGAGATCTGAGTCTGACTCAAGACAGGAAGATGTGGCACGGGAATACATGATATGTTGGCACACCACTACATAAATCCGTCACAGGTAATGCATGTACATAATGATACGAGAGTTCATTTATAATGATAGTATGTAAACAAATGATTTGGGGATCTTCTGGGGCCAAACTGCAGGCCAGGTTCCAAGAAAACACACTCTCACAACCTCTCACTCAGTGCACAGGGACCCAGGCACTCAGTGCTGCTCCACAAAAAGGTTAAAAGTCAAATCTCTACCTGACTTCAAGTCAAGAGGTGAAAAAAAGCCAGGTTCACAAATGACCTGCAGTACATGCCCCATCAGGAGTGAAAGGATACACTGGCCCAGTACAAGTATGGTATAGCTAGCATGAAGTCCAGGCATCCCCTGGCTGCTGTGTCAATAAAACTCACAATCAAGCTAGAGTATGATCCAAATTGCTCTTGGTGGCCCTGGCTTCTCTGCTGAATCCGTGATCATGGTCTGTGCTGTGAATACAGGCCTGGGGCTGTTGACTTGCTTTACCAGTGCAGCACAAGATGTGACAGCACTTCTGATCGTGCTCCAGGGAGACTGAACTGACCACCTAGAAGCGAGAAATCTTCCCCATCTGCAGTGCTCGTCCTTCTCCCCACAGCTACAGCAGCCCACGATGTGCTTTGGGGAACGGTGTTGCTTGGCCCAGGTCCCTGTGAATGAAGGTCTCGCTGGTGTCTTCAAAAGCACAGAGATATATACAAACTTTATAGTATAGATGTTGTCCTGCTGACAATACTTTTCTTCAGTCAGGATGAGGTGCTTTGGGAGTAGTTAAACTAGGTAGATACTTAGTTTAACTCTTCCTCTGGGTTAACAGTTTCCACAGAGAGGAAATAGATACTTCAGCCACCACTGAAGAACCACAGGGTCCAATCTCTCTCCCTGGGCGCTCAGTAATCTTCAGTACAATTAGCTATGCAAAAGAGTGATACTGTGCATGTACAGGCAAGTAACCTTGCGTGTGAGCAGTTGCAGAAGTCAGCCTGTGTGCATGTGAATGAACCTGCATATGTAGGTGTGCTCACCCTTACATATAGGTGCTTCTGAGGGTGCCTGGGCAGAAAGGCTAGAGAAGGAAATCAATGCATTACATTAAATGAGCCACTTCAGCTTTCCACCAGCTACTTTTCTCACACAAACACCTGCCCATTCACACCAGCACTCAGATCAGTTTTTAATCAGCTTGCACTGCCTGGATGCTTGAAGATCAGAGAGCTCACCATGGTGCAGGGGTAAGAAATCCATTTTCTGAGGAAGGAAATGGACACTAAAGATGTACGCCCTGGGGAGGTGGACATCTTGCCATAAGGACTTTATCTGGACATCTCTGTGTTTTTTTCTGAAACCTTCCTATTTTCCACTTCAGAAGTGGGACTGCATGCTACTGAGTTAGAAAAGCAGCAGTCTAAGACACCATAAGTGAGACAGAAACCACTTGTCACAATCCAAGATAGGAAGATAACATACTCCCAGTGATATCTGCACACAACAATAAAATGTGGAGGAATAGGAATAGGCTGAAGCAGCCAGGAGAGGCAGGTTAAAGAAGGGTGCACCAATCTCTTGTTCCTACAAGCTGCACCTCCCAGAAATCTAATCTAATTCTGCATACACGCCTGGCTCAGTGTGACACTCACACCTGCAATAAAGGAAATCAGTGCAAGTGATTTGTAGTCTCCTGAGATACCATCGTCTTTTGCGGCAGAAAAAAAAACCAACAGAGCCTGCACAGCAATGGCTGGGAATGACCTCACCTCCAAGTTTCTTCAGGGATCGGTATTTGCTTTTATTCTGTTGACACAAGGTTTTAAAGTGAAGGGAGATCATCACACATCCTCCTTGCCTGCAAGCATGGCACACTGACACGAGCTTTGCTCTCTCAGAGTCATACCTTTCTACGTGGGCAGGAGAGATGAGGCACTGCTGGGCAGAGAAGAGAAAAGCAGGAGTAGCAGGAGGAGGTCCCTGACCCAACAGCCTTTCCATCCAAAGCATTGCAACAGTTCTGGTAAGAGACACTGTCTTGGGGTGGGGGTCTTCCCTGAGGAAGCCTCCCCTTGTTTCTTCCAGCCATGCTGCTGCCAAGCATTACCACAGTAAAGGCAGGGTGCAGGACTTGCTCCCCAGACCCTGGCTGGTCTCTGCTTTACTGGTATTTTCTCCCTCCCCAACACCTCATTCATCCTTGAAATAAAGTTTCCCATCTCCAGCATCCACTTGTGGGAGCAAAGTGTGCTGCATAGCACCTAGTAAAGTCAAGAAAAACATTTCTAGTGGAGAGCTCACTCCACAGAAGTTAGCACCTGCCAGCAGCAGGAGTAAACAGACTCTCCAGCTCCTCAGGTTTCTTGGCAGAGAGGTAGTATCCTGCCTGTTACAACTTGTTTTGGATGACAACAGGCCACATTTCATGTGAGAAGAATTGTACCCATCTCCAACTCACATCAGTCTGCTTATTTTTCTTCACTCAACTGTAAACATGTTTAAGATTCCTATAAATACCTATTGGACAGCAAACCAACCAAATATGTTCAAAAAAAGGGGAGCAGGAGAGGAAAAGAAAAGGGGAGCAGGAGAGGAAAAGAAAAGGGGAGCAGGAGAGGAAAAGAAAAGGGGAGCAGGAGAGGAAAAGAAAAGAAAAGAAAAGGGCAAGCCCCACAACAATTGGAGCAGAAACATCCTCCTGCCCATGAGAGACAACAGTCCTGCCAATAAGTCTCCCTGGGAAGAATATGTAGGAATACCTTGATGCAGTCATATCACAAGAGAAAAAAACCCGTTTTTTTGACCAGAATGATTTCTTTCACCGTCACCTTCAAAGGAAGGCTATCACTCATGAGAGCCGATATTATCCAGCCCATTTCAAATCTCCTGACAGCTTGAGAAGTGCCCAGATCAACTCAGGTACGTGTGAATCCCAACCCATGGTATAGACAAAGCACGAGGTCACTTCAGGCTGGTCCCTCAGCCTTTGACTTTTATGTTACAGCAAAACTAACCTCATGGCCACAGCCTCTCCCAGCACACAGTGATTCAGCGCCATTGAAGCCAGTGGGTACCAATGATTACAGCATATTCTCCTAGGCCCTTTATACTCTTTCATCCAAACTTATTTACATGCTTAACGTTGTTGCACAGCAAAGCTACGTATACACCAAAGGAGAACAGACAGGGCCTCAACTTTTAAGCATCACTTAAACACCCACACCCAGGACGCCTGACGCTTGCCTTCTCCACCACACACTGATCTGGTGCGGCAAGAGAAGGAGAAGAGTATAGAGCTGAGGAGGATCCACCATGCCTGAAGATTTGCTCTAAGGAGCTGAGCCAGGAGAAGGGGCAGCATGGGAGCACCACAGTGGCTCGTGCTCCTTCTCATGCATGGCTGAGAGGAAACAGGATATTTTCTGTTACTCCTTACAGCCTTCCTTGCAAGAAGAGGTCTCACCTCTCTGGAAAGGGAAAACATACTTGTCTTTCCACACACAGGCTGTTCTGCAGTGCCTTTTAGGGAGGCAAGAAGAAACTCTATTACAGACATAGGAGATAGAAACAGCAATCTCTGGTAGAACTTGGAACTAGTCCAGCAGCTCTTCATCTTTCTGGCCCAAAGGGAAGAAGCCTCTTAGTCTTTTGTCCAGAAAAAAACACCCAAATAAACAGCCTTTGTATTTTACCATTAATAACTGGGGAGGCAATTGCATCAGGCAAGTTGAGGTGGTAGTTCTTGGTTGGTCGCAGCTGTGACTTACAGTAGGCTTCCCACTTGGGACACATGACTGAAAACAATATAGAAACGAGAGGGAAAATTAATTGCTTTGAGAGTCGTTCCCTCCAATACCAGTTCCCTGGGATGTCTGGAAACAGTCACCATGTGGAGTCACAAATGTAGCCATCCCAGGCCCCACAGAAGAAAGCATTACTTAGTTTTAACATCCAAAATAAAACAAATGCTATTTGCCTTTCACTCCATCTTCTGATTTCTCTTAAAACAGGCTTTTAGAGGTATAGCGGCAAGAGGAAGGGCGGGGAGGGTCACAGCTTAACTTTGCTCCTGTTCACAGGTTCCATGATCCTGGCCACAAGGCCAAGAAGACACGACACCAAGTGCCCAGCACGCCCACAGAGCCTGTGCTCTCCAGGCACGGCTGCTCTCCCTCCGTGATGCTGCAGAGCGCCATGAGGAGATGCCTGCCAGAGGGTTTCACTCTCCCACCCTTTCCAGCAGTGTTTAAATGCCGTCTGCATGCAATGAGCAGCAACGTCTCTGGTGGATTTGGGAGAATCTGGACTTTTATATAATTGAACTTTAGTAGAACGTAATTAATTTCCTCATCTTCTGTTTTATTTGGTAGTGACCGTAGTCATGTCACTGTTTCCACTTCCAGCCTTAAAACAGAATAACTCTTTTAAGAGATGTAAAAATAACTCTATCTAAAAGCAAAGAGGAAGAATCCAATTCATAAAAAAGTTGTTTGCTCCTTTGAAATCTCTTCTGTCCTCAAGCCCTCTGCCCTTTTCTCCCATCCTCTCCCTCTCCCTTTGCATCGCTGGCAGAGAAAGGACCACCAGCTGTACTGCTCCAAACCCCTGACTCAGCCCCTTCTTATAACCACTATTGTAAATGCTTCTGAGTGGTTTGTTTTCTCCCTTACTGCACCACGCAAGTCCTCTGCATACCTCTACAGTCCTCTCCAAGGATGTTTGGGGGATATTGTCAAGATGGAGCACAGCAAGAGGCTTGGCTAGGTTGTATGAAAGATGTAATGCAAAGCTGACTTGTCGTGCAACCCATTTTCTCATGTCCCCAGTAATTCCACCAGGCATAAAAGGAGCTTATAACTAGAGGATTTATCCTAGCCAAAAAAATCAGATCTCTTACACTGTTGAAACAATAAATATGTGTTTTTAGCCTTAACATCACATATAATACAGAACAAATGGACAAGGTGAAGTCCTGTAGCGGACTTTGTGGGAGCAGATATCCACAGAGCTCCTTGTGCAGCCACAGTCTAAAGCTTTAAGACTGTAAACAAGCCTGACTCATGGGCGTAAGAACTAGGAGGTTTGTAATGTGCAATGAAGGGACAAAGACGCCAAAAAGTATTAATAGTTAAATGCTCACATGTATTTGAAAAACTACTACCAAATTAGACTGCCACCAAGCACTGCTATTATTTTTAAAACAGCAGCAACAACACCATAGACTTTTACAACACTTTAGACCAGAACTCTCTTGTAACTGTAAAAGAGAAGCTTACAAACTGATAGTACATGATACTGATGGAAATAATTGTTTTCCTCTACTTCGGAATCCAAGAAGCTAACTGCACTTAGTATCAGCCCTGCTGTACTCCTAAAAGTTTGCACAAAATGAACCCGTTACTAGGTGAGCGGTGCGCATCTCCAGGGTATGCATTCCTTCCTCCTCTGCATACACTTCTCTCATCAAAGCAATATTCAAAGCATCTCTCCTGCCTTCCAGGTCAGCACCAGAGCATAGAGAACGAGAGACACCTCAAAGCCGCGACTCCGGGCTCTGCAATTCCACCAAGGTCACATTTTGACAGATCTCCTGACAGAGAAGAGGGTGAGAGCCGACGGGACAAAGGCAGAAAAGTGAAAACCCACCAACGCCCATCTCCTTCCCGTGGGACAAAATCCACCTCCGGCCCCGAGGGCTCCCCGGGAAGCGGCTCCCCGCTCGCCGGCAGCAGCGGGCAGCGCTCACCCCTCCTCCCCGGCCGGCCTGGAAACGGGGGCTCTGCGCCGGGCTCCCGAGCGGGAGCGAGCGGCCGGGTAGACCGGGACCGCGCCGAGCTGCTTGGGACAGGATGGGACCCTCCCCGCTCCTCCCTCCGCGCTGCCAGCACCCCGCCGGGTAACTCACTGCGGTCCGGGGAAGCCGCGCCGCCGGCCGCCGCCGCCACCAGCTCCAGGTAAGCGGCCCAGAGCCCCAGGGCCAGCGCGCCCAGGGCCAGCAGCAGCCGCNGCCCAGGTGCGGGGCGGCGCCGCGCCCCAGCGGGGGCAGCTCCCGGCCGGGCTCTGCCACCGCCCCCCGCACCTGCCTCCGCCCCGTGGGGGCCGAGTCGGGGGCTCCGCGGCTGCGGGTTTGGCGGCGGGGCTGCCCCCGGCATCGCCCCCATGGCCGGTCTAGGGGCTGGCGGGAGCCGGGACGGGAGCCATCCCCGCCCGGGCCGCGAGGTCAGCGTTGCCAGAGGGCTCCGCTCCTGCCGAGGCGGCGGGATAGTTCCTCCGGTTCCCAGTCCTCCCCGAAGCCGGTAGGAGCGTTGGCGGATCCCTCCGGTGAGAGGACGAGAGATGATGACTCCTCTGCGCGTGGGGAAGGGGTATGAGAGCGGCGCGATTCAAATTCACAAAATTGCACGCAGCTGAAGCCATTTTAAAGTGCCTTTCACCTGGTGCAACAAGTGTATTGACTTCAAGGTGCTTTGCTCGGTCAGCAGGAACAGGGCTCATGAAGTCTCCAAATCTGCTTTCTGAAGCAGCCCACTAGATGCGATGTGACACTGTTCGGACCCACCAGAGGGAGGTCGCTGGAGGTCCACGTGTAGACCAGGACCTTCCTTGGGTGTCCTTTGTGTTTCATGTCACATCTCAAGCACACTTTTGAAGGTGCTCTCCCAGCTGTCCCCTCCCATGCCGTTGATTTGGTTCACATCACCAAGTGGTCTCAAAGGATGCTAGCTGGATTCCTTCTGGATGAAAGTGAACTGGAAGATGTCTGGGATGCACATGATGCATCCAGCTGGGGAACTAGTCCAGAACAACCTCTTTCCAAGCATCTATGGTATGGGTGTTGGGTCACTGACACCAACGATTCCCCTCACAACTCTGCTGCTGCACAGGTGAAGCCCCTGTGCTTCATGCAGCCGTGGAGAAAAACCCTCAGGCTAAAGTTAGTTTTTGAAATGCATGTCACAATGATAGACCTTTTTTTGAGGGTCCAGCTTCCTTTCACAAAAGGACTCTTGCCATTATTTATCGAATCATAATTTGGTTTGGATTGGAAGAGACCTCAAAGATCATCTAGTTCCAACCCTCCTGCCATGGCAGGGACACCTCTCACTAGACCAGGTTGCTCTAGGCCCCATCCAACCTGGCCTTGAACACTTCCAGGAATTTAGCCTTAGAAAGTGCACCAAATACCTTTTAATTGGTATGGAGGGCCTCAGAAGAGCGGTGTGAGTCCCAGCAGGGACATGCTGACATTATCAGAGTGCCAGCATCCCAAGTGTTGCACTGGTTGGGGGCAGAAGCAGCATATAGAGTTCCTGGCATCAAATGCTGAACACCATGCTGTCAGTGTCCAGGCAGAACCTAGAGACCCTGCTGTTGCCTGACACACATTGGGATGGGCAGATGGGTGATAGGTTTACTTTTTCTGAAGGTCTCACAAAAGTTTAAGAGTCATCTCCCTTCAGCTCCGTGTTGGAGAGATTTCTCTTGATTTGGGAAAGTGCATCCAGAGAGTTTTATGCCTCACTGTGGAGGTGGAAAGACATGATGTTTCTCAAGATGGAAACAAATCCTTTGATGAGAGAAGCTGGTGAGAGGTCCTGCCCTTGGGCTCCCCTGCCTCCCTGGGGACAAGGTCTGTTCTACATCTTCCAAGGATGCAACACTTACAGTCCTCCTCCCTACCTTGTTGGAAAGGCTGCAGATGCATGTGGCACTGATCCAGGTGTGAATCATGGTGCTACTTCCTCCAGTGTAGACAAAAAGGGCTGCTGATACGCAGCCAATACCAGCACTCATACGACTCGAAACCTGGAGCTGTGCACTGGTTTAGTCATTGAGCGGGCAGGAATCTTGCATAAGGGTATGGCACTCACTGTTGATTTTTTTTTGGTGGCATGTTTGTTTGTTTTTTTCCTAGCATGAGAGAAATAAACCAAGTTTTTCATATTTGTGCAAAAAAAGAGAAAATACTAGGAAAAATGGGTAATAAATACAGATCTAAGTTAAACTTTATTTACCATTTAAAGAATGAGAATGGAATCATAGAATCATAGAATTGTTTAGGTTGGAAAAGACCTTTAAGATCGAGTCCAACTGTTAACCCAGCACTGCCAAATCCACCACTAAGACATGTCACTAAGCACTACATCTACTTGTCTTCTAAATACCTCCAGGAATAGTGACTCCACCCCAGGCAGCCTGTTCCAGTGCTTGACAACCCTTTCCGTGAAGAAATTTTTCCTAATGTTCGATCTAAAACTCCACTGGTGCAGTTTGAGGCTGTTTCCTTTCATCCTATTGCTTATTACTTGGGAGAAGAAACCAGCACTCACCTTGCTACAATCTCCTTTCTGGTAGTTGTAGAGAGCAACAAGGTCTCACCTCAGCCTCCTTTTCTCCAGACCAAACAACTCTATTTCCCTCAGCCACTCTTCATAAGACTTGTGCTCTAGACCTCTCACCAGCTTCATTGCCCTTCTTTGGACCCTCCCCAGCACCTCAATGTCCTTCTTGTAGTGAGGGGCCCACTTGAGGTGTGGCCTCACCAGTGCTGAGTACAGGGGGATGGTCACCTCCCTAGTCCTGCTGGCCACATTATTTCTGATACAGGCCAGGATGCTGCTGGCTCATGTTCAGGCTGCTGTAAACCAGAAACTCCCAGGTCCTTTTCTGTCAGGGAGTTTCCAGCCGCTCTTTTCCAAGCTTGCAGTGCTGCCTGGGGTTGTTGTGACCCAAGTGCAGAATCTGGCCCTTGGCTTTGTTGAACCTCATACCATTGGCCTTGCCCCATCAATCCAGCCTGTCCAGATCCCTCTGTAGATCCTCCCTACCCTCCAGAAGATCAACACTCCCACCCAGCTTGGTGTCATCTGCAAACTTACTGAGGGTGCACTCAATCCCTTTGTCCAGATCATTGATAAAGATATTAAACACAATGACGTATTAGCAGGAAGTTTTCTGCACTTCTTAAAAGAACAGCCTTAAGTTTGAAAAATGACAACTGCATTTTGTTGAATTAGAACAGCCCTACACTGTACTTAAAGTAACTTATTTTGGACCATTTATTCATTGTAGAAAGCACTGATGCCCAGGACTAAGTTTATCACTTATGCTAATGTTTTAAAAACACCTCACATAAATGTTTTTATCCCTTTTTCTCCAGTGTCCCACATCACACAAGCATGTGCCCAGACCTGCACATCATTTATCTTCATGGGGTGCAGTATGGTGGAAACTACAGATTGAAACAGTCCCATACACTGGGGTCAGCCCAATACGAGAAGAAACAGCAAGTGAGTTGGAAGAAGGTGATTCAGGAATAGGGTTTGTGTTATATTTAGATGACTCAGGTAGTTGGTGCTGCTGATTGACTTGATGGGCCATCCTTGATGATCAGACAGACCACTGCTCGCTTCAAATACACCTCTCCTGGCCTATCATGAATACCTGCTTCAAAGAAGCTGACTATCTGCCAGATAAGCCAACTGGAGTATTTTTTGCTTTGTTTGGGCTTTTGTTTGTTTTCTATTTTGGCTATGTTTCCTCATGATAAAAGCAGCCTTTGATACAAGTGCAGCACTTGAGGACGCACAGATCTTGTTTCTCCTGGCTCCCCTCTCTAGCTCCATCCCTGCCTCTTCTTGTTATGCTTTTGCTTCTGGTTATCTAACAACTGTTTCTCTGTTCTGTAAATTACTTCTAGCTCTGTGCCAACATCCTTTCTCTGTAGGCTCCCCAAAGATTCAATTATCTGCTGCTTGCTCCTTCCCTTCTTTCTTCTTGTGTAATTTTCATTTTAACACTAATTACCAGCTCCACATCAAAGATACCCAACTGTCCCTAGCCTTCACCACCCTGGTGGCTCCACACCCCTCAACCTGACCTCAGCCATGTTCTGAAGCATAGACAGTGACTTCATCTCAACCTTCATAATCAAAATGACTCAAAGGCAGAAGTGTTTCTAAGAGGAAAAGAGAGTCTCTGAAGACACAGTTCCCCATTATTTTCCTTTTTGGCTCCTCAGGAACGGACTGGGCTCTAAAGGGCATTACTGATGGAGCTATCTCAGAAAAGTCCCTGTCACTGCCAAACTTTAACACCACAGTAAGGGAATCAGTGGGGGTCTCGCTGTTAACAATCAGCAAAGGGACCTTCTTGTCCAGGCGAGCTGTACCGATGCGGTGGGTTTTGCTAACACAGTTCTATTAATCAGCAATGCGATTTTTATGAGTATAGTTGTGCTAACGACATTTGAATGAACCAGCCTGAGACAGGGTTTGAGACTTCCTCTCACTTTCATTGTTCACATGGCTATGCTCTCTCAGCTCTGACTTTGATTGACAGCATCATGGTCACACCACGGCTCTCCTACAACTCACCTCTGGGTGGAAAGCCTCATTAATGACTGTTTTCGTTGCGTAACTCTCTTCTCCTAGGTCTCAAGCCCTAGCTGTCCAGATAAAACTACATGGAAATGGCCAGCTTTCCTTTCTGTCAGAGGGCACTTGTACATGAACTGCATCCAGTACCTCAAGGAGCACATCCTTATTGCAGGTCCTGCCCCATCAATCATCCTGAATTGTTCTCTGCACATCAGAACAATCTTTCAATATCTAAAGCACATTTGTACTTCCAGAAAAAGAGTTTTTATATACTTTAACCTGAGAACTTTCAAAAGACTTTTCAGAGTTTAGGTATTTATCATGATGAAAGATCTATCTGTGGAAATTCATATTTTCAAATCTAAAGTCTTGCCTAAATTTCCTCCTTCCCCTGTCTTAAAAATACCAGATTATACTCATCGTCCTTATGTTTAAAGAAGTTTCAGAGATGCACCACAGTCATTTCATTAGGGACAGTAGAGAACATAAAGCTGGGCAGCTCTCCCTGTGATGACACCGAACAGACTTCTATCCATCCAAGATAGTGCTGAAGGGGAAAACATTTATACTGGACAGTTTAGAAGTGAGCCTATACTGAAATAAAAGGTTTACAGCAAAAGGAAATTGGGTCTCTAAATGAGAGGAGAACCCAGCACATCCTGGATATGCTTTAGTAAATCCAGAGCTTTTTATTCCAATCAAACCCATTTCAACAATGAAACCCTTCATGCCTGTGGAGTTCATCATTGTCTTGCTTTAACATTGAAATACCTGTGTGGAAAGTCCCTCTGGGTTTTCTGAATAATAATAATAAAAAATCTGTATTTACACATTTGTAACCTGTCTACAATCCATCATCATAGCAATTCTTAAAACCTGTGATTTAGTCAGTATCAGGTGAATAACTAACCCTATTGAGGGCTGTTTATAAAACAGTATTTTTGGAGCTCACTTCAAGGGCAGCAACTCTAACTTACAAAGATGCCCTTTCTCCAAAAAGTTCCTTTGGTGCTAAAAATGGGAAATATCAGAAGTCCACTCGCTTTTTTCAAATACTTCAGTTATAGTAGAAATGTTTCCTGCTAATGGGTTAAATTCCAGTTACCTCCAATGGCCTGTTTCAATCCTAAACTTTCGATGCAACATAAGAATAGAAACTGACTTTGTTCTCTGTTCCTAAACCCCATGAATAAGCATCCGAAAGGAACCATCATGGCTTTCACCTCTCACACCTTCTACACCGTATCCAGGGATGTTCTGGCACATAATCCCAGCTTGCATCCTAAGAAACATGTGGGGTCCTACAGCTAGACTTGCAAATTGAAGAATAATTGTTTAGGGATTAAAGGGGATATTTCATAAACTTCACAGGAACTTGTGAATATAAAAGCAAAATATTGCAAAAACTTAGAAAAATCATAAAATGTCCTTTATATATGAATGGGCTGTGATGCCACCTTGAATGTGGACAGGCGAGACCTTTATTGGGATTTTGACCGAGCAAGCACAAATGCATTCTAGTGTAGCACAACTAAATGTGTTTGTGAGCTGTCATTTAAAGCCTGAATGGCATAGTTTTGCATAAATATGAACAGATCTACCATAACAAAGTACACATAAGGATCTTGCTGCCAGATAGTCTCAAAAAAAAGTACCTGATTATCAAGGAATTACTTCCCAGCCTACACACAGAGACATTACAAATCCAGAATATCAGGCTGTCTGCAGAGCCCATCTATACTGGTAAATTGGGTGCATTTCCAAATTGATACCGCTACTTATGTAAGCAATTTAAGTACAGCCATTGAATACAAGTATATACTATGCTATTATTTAGATTTATTCTGACAGTTATCAGAACTGTGACTGCTGTTAATCTGCCTTTCAAAGCGCAGTTAATTTGGGAATTACTACAAGTTGTGATATAGGAAGATCATGAGGGATATTTTTAAATTTCAGAGTTTTTTACTATGTGTAACCTTGCTGTGCAGGGTGAGCTGACACAGCACATACTCTTACAATTAAGGCAACTGCATGAGTGCTGAAAAACTCCCACAAATATTTCATATAAGTAAGTCATAGGTTTAAAGCCAGAAGGAACCATTAAATGATTTCCTGTTAGTTCGTGTCATTATATTTAAGTTCTAATGCATCAAACTCAGTAATTTATTAAAACAAGTTGCCTTCTCCCAAGGTGCAATCATTTTCTGATTTGAAGATAGAGATGGAGAATTTGTTACCTCCACAAACAGTTTGTTACAACAGGGGAAAAAGTACAATCTTCCTTTTAAAAATGTGTGGGGCATTTTGTCATTAACTTCAGGTACAGGCTGCCGGTTCTTGCTCAGCCTTTTCCTGCTGGGATAGAGAGGCCTTTGGTAACTTTTCATCTTTGAGATACATGCATATTAATCATTATTCTTAGTGTAATATAACACGAGCTCTTGCACAACCTTTTCTCTTCTGCTGAATCACATCTGGTTCTGTGCCCTACTCAGTATTTCAACATCCTTTCTCAAATGCATGTGCTCTTTCCTTACCTAAATAAGGTTATACAACAATAGTTTTCTCTTACTGCTCATTTTTCTCCTATTTACATAAGAAACATTTGAGTATTGTGGCTCACAAATTGTCCAATTCTAACCTTTATTCCTTTAAGGATAGTCTCTGTATTCCTAGAATCAGCCATTTTGGAGATATTTCAAATTTTCTGTTTCTACATACCTGGCAGGTACTTGGCATTGAGTTGTATCAAAATGATACAAGTCATACATTACTAACTTAAATGATCAAAAAGAAGCTAATCAGTCTTTGTAGTAAATCATTTTTTGTTTTCCACCCAAAAATTGTGGAAGAAAATTGACTATTATAGGTCTTGGAACCTTTTGCAGGAAAGCCTTTTGTAAATGCGGATAATTCTTTACTGACATCTTAAGGGGTAGTTCTCAGCAGTAGAAAGCACTTGGCTTTTGAAAGTAATTCTTGGCTTGAAGGTCCATATTTGTTTTGGCAACATAGATCAATATTTCATATGATCATGTCACACAGAAAGAGCACGTACAATACTTCGTACTTCCTGCCCTTGGACAAAGATTCAAGCTTCCAAATCAAATGGGTTTACAGATCAGCACTACTGTAATTTCCCTACCCTTCCACCCCATCAAATAGGAAGGGTTCAGAGCCTAGCAACAAATGAACGACAAAGTTCAAGCTGCACTTTGATTTGACACACCAGTAGATATATTAGGAATGTTGTCCTTTTATTCCATTCAGTCTTTCAAGTAATAAGGAATATTGGTAAAGACGACAGGAAATTAAACATTTACATACTTCTTTCCCCAGTGCTTCCTCCCAGTCTTACAAACCTCAATGCCAAAGCCTACAGTCTTTATCCAGACATGCTTCATGGCTTTCAAGTGAGGAAAATGTAATTTCATAGGCAATTCTTTAGCTTGGAAGAGTTGAAAATAAACAGAAATCCACTTATTTCTATAAGAGACCTTTTTGCTAGCTTCCCATCAGCTGAATTTATGTAGATGGATCCTGCTGAGTAAGTGTCTAATACTTCATTACATAGCAATTTTCAGAAACAGCCTTCCAGGACCTGTGATAACTTTGGTATCTTATCTCCAAAGCAGTAGCATTTATTTCATGTACAAACTCACTTTAATTAGCTAGACTTATCTGAGAAAGTACTTGTCAACTAAGAAAGAGTGAGACTAAATTATGGACAGCATTGTTTAATCACCTTCCTCAACTGTCCACATAGCATCAGCACCCAAGTTGTTAATGAAGCAGCTTTTGAACAGTTCAGCATTTTCAGCTAAACTGATAAATGCAACACACTTCAAAACAGCCTCTTCTACGTTGCAATAGTAGTTGAACATCTAGGTACAGTCAGACACCTATCCTGAAATTTATTTGTGATGAATTTGACCTCAAGCACACATACAAACCACAAGCCACGGTACAGGACAGTGTAGGACAGCACGCTTGTCAAAGGATACAGAAAGGAAGCAGGCCTTGACTTCTTGAGGGAATTTCCCCTCCTGCATTGCTTTAGCTGGTGCTATATAAACAACTCTTTTTCCAAATGGACAGCACAAAAATCATCTTTTGCATACCTACCTCTCCCAAACACCAAATGAGGATCTCTGTGGTCACTATTATGTCCAAAAGAAACTGCCTGCTTTCACACACTAAGTTCTTTTCACTGGGAAAGGAAGTGCTGGTTATTTATAGGTGTGTAATTCAGAAAAAGTATTCCACTTCTGTCACATTAAAAAAGGCAGGAAAGATACTGTAGGAAACAGAGGCACAGAAATCCCTCTTCCAACATAGATCTGCTCTCAGTCTGCAAATTGGACAAAATTTGCTGATGCTACAGTACAAGCATGAATACTTGCAATTACAAACTGGGCTGAAGCCATGTTGTAACCCTTTTCATGATTTCATCTAGAATTTTCTAGAATTGCAATGTCCTGATGTCTGTATTAAGATAATCATCATATAGCTAGAGTTATATTTACCATGTAGCAAATAGGCACCTGCTCTTCCACCCAAACTTCAGTTACAGTTCAGTAGCAAAAGTTTTGCTGTAGCAAAAGTTGACCATGATTTGTTGGTACATAACCATGATATTGTTTAAAGCTACAAAGACAGATAATACAGTGGTTAGGGAAGATAGTAGATGACTTTTATTATGGGCTTCCTCTGTGTGTTATGATACACTGGGAGGAAGGGGACGAGAAGATGACACTTGATAGTGGAGTTTTCCCCTTCCCCTCAAACATTCAAACCAAGTGTAGCTGTTGCTGGTTCTTGTAGATAAGCTCCAGAACAGGTTATCTTTTTCCACCATATTATCAGTCAGGTTTGTCCCAATTAGGTTAGAACCAAGCAAAGGGAAGCTATAAATAGTTTAAAACAGTTATACTGTCAAAGGGAGAGTCAGATGTAATATGCTTTAGTATGTACTTTCTATATATGGCCTTTTTTGAAGCAAATTTCCATCCTGAAGTGCCTAAGCACCAAAACCATAATAAATCATTTTAAAAGCTGCTTCTCAGATAGGAAGAGGTCAGTCAAGCAATTCTTATCTTGAACTAGATTTTTCCATTATTAATTTCACTATAACGATACAAGTGGTTTATAAATATGCTCCAAATAAAGGCAAAGGCCAGTATACACTAATCTCTGCCACAGATATGAAGGCAAGATGAAGTCACAAGCATATTCCTGATATCAGTCATCACATACTTTCTATGTTAGTCTTATCAGTTGCCATCTCTCAGCTGAAACAGCAGCATCATCTGGCAAGTTAGGAATGGCTCATGTACAATGTTATGACATTAACTGTAGATTTCTTCAAGCCTTCTGTCACTGGATGCCAGGAAACAGACAGGCAGGAGCTGCTCTCACATATGACCACTCCAGCCTAGCAATGCCCCATTCTTAAAACTAGGATGCCTCAGCTTTAGCAAATTCGTAGTTCATTCTCTAAGCCATAGATTTTGGCTTTTAAGTTTTTTAGTTCTCCTTGAATTTTACGGGTTAGTCTGTTTCCTTGGCGGATCTCATGTAGAACTGCAAGATCCTGGTCAGGTCCGATACTCAGGGTCACCTAAAAAGGAAAAGAGAAACAGGTTAAGGAAAACAAAACTGTACAGAATACAATTTAGAGGGTATTATGGTGAGGATATGAGGGAGAGAACTCTAAAGGAGACCCTTTGTAGCTAGCAAAGAGGATGCTTAAGCTATTATCACTAGGTTAATGTATATCACCAATGGAAAGGTGCACCAGAACCAAAAATAAAGAACAAAGCTTTCATACATTATGGCAAAAAAGAAATCTGTTTAGAAGAATCAAGTTTACCCATAACCTGTTCACTCCTTTCTAATTCCTGTATTATTTAGAAAGTCACAAAAAGAGGCATGTTAAAATATTTATCAACTAACTTCTACCTTGTTCCAAGTGCCTTACCTGATATGACATTTTGTCATCTTTTGCTACTAGAACTAGAGGTGGTTTAACGGCTGTGACCAACCTGCTGCCTTCTGAAATGCATGGGGTTCAAGAGCAGTTCAAGTACAACGCCCAGTCTCAGGCCATGCCATATGGCCCACACTGAGCTGAACAAAAGCTGCTGGATAATCAGAATTCCTGATGGCAAGCCAGGGCTCCCATTTCCTGTCACCCTGGAACAGGATAGCATGCCAGCCGCATCACTATCAACAGCAAAGCAGCACAGCCTTGGAAGCTGCTCTCAAAGCCCTGTTTTTTTTCTCAACCTTTTTGAGTGTCTCATTGTTGCCATGTAGTTGTTGGTCAAAGATTTTAATATGCAAATCAGATTTGGTCATCTGTAGCCATTTTGACCTCAAGTGATGAGAAGGATTTAAAGATTACTCTGGAGACTTGTAGCAAGTATTTTGTTCCTCTGCCCTCTTGTGGTTAAAAAAGTATAAAAAGAAATTAAGAATACAATTAAGAGCACACCACAGTTAGAAAACATACCTTCACTACAGACCTGTATCGTAGGCAACTTTTCCCCCCATTTGCATATGCTGTTTGGTTATTAAAAAATAAAGTTTAAAAACCCATAGCCCTCCCCCCCAAAAAATCAAAGCCTTTAGCGAAGACAAATGCATCAGCCTAAGCAAACTGGGCTCTGCACCAAAAGTACAAAAAACAAGTGAATTAGGGGCACTGCCAGACTCCTCAAAGAGTCTGTTGGACAAAAGCTATGCCTAGATCATCTTCTCAAGCACATCTTAGATAAATATCTCTTCCTAAACTCCAAGCAACAACAAGTCTTGTGGCTTTCCTTCTAAGCTGTTCTGATGTTCAGCTACACATTTGGAAGGTACTACAGAGCACATAGCTTCAACTTACAACCATTGTTTCTGCAGTGAGTTTTGCAGAGTTATATATGAGATATTAACAAAGGAATAAATAAATAAAAATTCACAATGATCTCTTTTTGGAACAAAACCAAACACTACAGGCCCTAGAAAGAAAACCAATCATAATTTGCTGTGCAGGATATACTTCTGAAAAACTACTTGCAATTTTGACACAGCTAAGTGAGCTACAGGTACAGATAAGAACTTTCAGAGTTTCAAGAAAATACACAGCTAATGTATAATCAGGACAGTTCCTGGCAAGCTTGATGCCTGACTAATAAAGACAAATCTGTTTTGCTTCATAAAATAGTAAGAGGGCAAGTTTTCTCAAATATTAATATCTAATGGAGCACTTAGGAAAGAAAAGGATTTCCGTAACCCCAGGGAAATATTGTATTTAAATACTGAGAATATACCTCTATAGGGTAAGCCTGTAATAGTCTGCCTCAGAAATGCTTAGCTGTTACCTTAAAAAGCTGCTTCTCTACATCTTTCAGCTTCTGCCTAAGCTGTTTAATGTCATTCTTGAAGCCTTCCACTTCCATATTACGACGTTTTTCCAAGGCCTCATATCGCTGAGTCATCAGCTTCAGGCGCTTCCCCATCTTTTCTGAGCGTTCCTACGGAGATGGAAACTCAATAGGGTATACAAAATAAAGGCTGCAAGATCATCCTGTAGCTAGTAGATGATTACAGACAATTACCTTAAAGATTTCTCTGCCAGCATCTCCCTCCTCACGAATCCTAGTCAGCTCACTTTCCAGGGTGATACACTGCTCTCTATACATCTTTGATAGGCGCTGTTCCTGTAAGAGCTGCTCTTGTAGTGACTAGGACATAGGAAGAACAAAAATAACTCAAAAGCCAGAGCTCATAGAATTTCCCCTGCTCTGGAAAAGCTAGTGTGATAGATTGACAATATGGCAGGCTAATAAAAATTAACAACAGGAGCTGCAGCTACTGAAATAACTAGGTAAAGACAATATTCTAATACCACTTCAGCTACCAAAACCTTTTAATTACGCTATCAGTTCTACAGGACTCCTTATCATCACTTAAAGAACTCTCTCCTCTTCCCCTTAATCAGCTAATGCTGTAATTCCCCTTTTTCACAGTGATAGGTAGAAACAATTCTCTATGGCCTGTTTACTTTCCAGTTCCTTATTGCCTGTTTACTCACTCCAGATCCCCCAACTTCTAGTATACTTCCAATGAGAAGTGGAAGAAAAATCCCAACTACTATAGAAGAGTTGGAAAACATCAATTGAGAGGACTTATTCTCCCTCAACAGCAGCAAGGAAGGTATAGACACTGCATTCTAAGTCCATTAGCAGAGAGCACATACACTAAAAGAAAGGCATGTGCCACAAGCAGCTTAAGGACTGTTGGCCTGCACGTGGCTTGCAGAAGCACTGATTTGTACCAGGCATAGGAGAAACTGACAGTGAAGTACAACCATAAATCCTAGCTGCACATTTCATCTGAAATTTACAGGCAATGCTGATTTTGAGGCAGGAGAGGGTGTTTTTACATTAGTACCAAAACCAACTTAACTTATGGCAAACCAGTACAGCTTGAAACAGCTGCTAACTACTGCCTATCTTGTCAAAACCCAGATGCTTACAATTTTCTAGTCAAAAACTGTTAAAAGAGCCTCTACCTAGGACAAAAACCCCTACCTTTATTTCTTTGCTGTGGAGTTTCCAAGCTCCATCATCTGCTTGAAGCACCTTCTTGGTATCTCTCTGCTTCTTCTCTCTTCTGGACTCCCTGCTGATAATAACCTGACCCAGATCTTTGTCAAGTTTCCGCAACAGACTGTCCTTCTCTGCTATCCATGCTTTCTCATTGGCTCGGGCATCAGACTTGAGCTGGAGAAAGTCACGGGTACTTTCATATAAGAGATTTTGAGTCTTATGGAGCCTGTAAAAAGGGATCCCAGAGGAGATAACTTCATTCCTAGTTCCAACCTTAACTTCCTCAGTCATCATTGCAAATTAGAAGAAGCATGGAAGAAAGATAGGTGGTTTTCTAATGAGTTTAGCTCTTCTCATCTAATAAAGAGTGATATTCTTCCAATGTGAAATAGGATTTTTATGTGTAGATTACTCCATTCATCTTCTTCCACACACTACCAAACAGATGGCTGCATAATTTGCTTTTCTGCCTGCTGCAGGAAGCAATATACTGAAAGCCAAAATATTTCTACTGTTCCCCTCCCTTCTTATCTCACAGCTACATCATGATCATTCTCTCACACTCACTTATCTGTTATAGTTTTGATCTTGTCCTGGTCCCTCTGATGCTGGACCTGGGCTTCCTCCATTTGAATTCGCCTGTCCTCTAATAGTGCCTCAACCTGTTCCTTGGACAATCGTGTCTGTTCTTCTAGCTGAGCTTGCACGGCCTCCACCTGAATAAGCAAAGACATTACTAAGGATCTCACAGCAGCTCTGCTCCTGTCCTTACAAGCCTCTTCTAAATTTCATGATTCAGATCAAAGACTATACCTTTGAGAGTTCAAATTTCTCAGATTTTTATTTCTGTTTTTATGTTAAGTATTTCAAACAACTAAAACATTTTAAGAAAAAGATCATGCTATAGGTGAGACAGGAATATTATAAGCAGAAATAGACCAAAGATATTGGAAAGATTTAAACTGCACACAGAATGTGACAAATCCTGTAGAATGTGCAGAGATGCTTCTGTCCCTGTGCTACCATCTTCCAATTAACTGGAGATATAAAAATACCTACATTCTAGGAAGGCAGCAAGTCCACACATCTTGAATAAAAAATTACTCAACCAGAATGAATTACTCAATGTAAACAAGATCTAGGGCACATAGTCAGGGAGACAAATTGGAACAAGTAATTGAAAAATGTGTATCTGGCCTATGCTTAAGAAACTATCTGAAAAAACTTGGTGTATATGTAGATTATGACAATTTTCTATGATGCTCTTGCTCTGGAATAAATGTTGTTAGACAGCTAATTGCCACTAGGTCAGTCACCACTGCCTTTGAACAAACAAAATAATAGAAATCTATCTGCTGTAAAAGTTTGCTCTTGAATTTGCTTATCTTGAATCATCCTTCCTCAGGCTTTACATATAGCTTCTGTTATCTTCCTCAATTCATGATTCTGTACATTTTATCTTTCATTCTGTCATGCTATCTACACCCTATCTTTCACTGAAGTCTAGCAAAGGGAACATTTCATTGTACTAGGGCATCTTATCAGGGCTGCCTAATTGTCTCACATACATGGCTTTTGTTAGACTTCCACAAAATACCCAACCCTGCAGAGCATTTGTGGGCTTAATGGAAATTCATAGTCACAATCAAATTACGGGAGATAACATCAATTACACATTCTGTATTTAAGGGCAACACATTCCAGTCGACACTACTGGAACATCTGCTTATGTAAACCTTCTAGAATCAGACACATTCTTAAATCTAAGCCTACATTAATTACAAAGAAACAGCTAAGTAAACAGAGAAAGTAAAAATTCATTGTAAGATGTGGGGACTGATAAAGTTGGTATGTCTACATCTTATCTAAGCAGACAACACATTTGTCTATCAATTTCCTGGACAGCCAGGAATTATGTCCATTGGTTAGTAAATGTTTTTACCTGAAGTAGAAGTGTTTGATTATCTCTCTGATATCTCTCAGGACTTTCTGGTTTCTCTCCTTTTGCTGCTGGTTTGGAAGTGCTACTCTTGGTGCCTATATTGCAGAAATTTAACAGAAGTAGAAAAAAGGTTTTCCAAGCTACCTGTAGTACCTTTCCAAGCATGAAATATTTGATGTTCTGGCAAGTCTACAAGAACAGAAGAAAGCTTGCCACTGCTACAGTCACAAGGACTTCTAGGAGGGCTACCCAGAAGAAAAGTTTCAGGACTTATGGTGACCACATACCTTTATCCCTACACTATCACACCACAATATTTAGGCAACCAATTTTCTTGGTGTATATAGAATGCAAACTTAAATTTTCCTAATGATGAATAGGTAGATGATGCAGCTGCACAAACATCCAGCTGTGGTTAAGGTTTGTGCTTGTTAGATAATTTCAGTCAATTTAGAAGAGGCAGTACTGTCAAAAGAGAAAAATCGGTAAGCAGGCATACAGACTCACACAACTGTCTACATTAAAGGCAGGCAGAACCTCACACCTTGGAATGGCTGTGGCTAAAGGTGTCTGGCCATTTGGTACCTGCATAGTTCCAGAACAGCCATTCCACGGTCATACCAGCCTCTTCCTTGGCTGAGCAGATCACGGACACGAGAGTCAGCTCAGGTTATTTAAAAAGATTTTGAAGGGAAGCCAAGAGTACTGCACGTATGCCTATGTACATGTGAACACATTTAGGGAACTTAATGGAGGTATACCAAAGTATTCACAGTATGGAATGATTTTGGTATACCAGACACAAGCACACAGAGAAACAAGTACTGGTAGCTGAGCTGCTGTTAATCAGCTTGTTGTGGTACCTGTTCTAGAAGTATCATTTCTTTCATGCAACTCTCTGGGTTTAGCTGGTCTTTGCAGAATGGTAACCTACAGAAACAAGATTAGATATCTGCGCTGAACATTTGACTTCTCCAAAGTTACAATGGTCAAGAACAAATCTTAGAGTAAAATGAGATATCCAAAAGAACAGCATTACCTTTTGCTACCACAAGAAAAGGAAGACATTCCCAAGTGTAATGTCCACGTTGAAAAGTTTCCTCTATCATGGCTAAGTTTTGCCATTTCTGCCTGTATTTTTTTTTCACCAAAACAACTGGAAAGTAATCCTGCCTTTGCTGGCTTCATTGGGATGAAAATCAGCACCCTCAGCAGGAAAAGGAGCATTTTGAGGACAGAGAGAAGAGGAAGGTGAAGATGAAGGCTATGTTATTTCCTTCTTTCATACTCCTTCATGCCTTAGCAAGACAGAGAAACATGAAGCTTGATTCATCTGCACATTCACTTAAGCTACTGAACAAGCCTGGGATAAAAGCTAACTGATAAAACTATGGAAACAACACAACTGTCAAACTGAAACCCACTAACAAGAACAGGAGGCCATGAGGGAGCAGGTTATAACCCTAATGCTTATCTTGAGGTTAATGTTACAAAATAGGACTAATTTTAGAGCTACCCTGTATCAGGGAATTTTAAAGTTTCTGTGAGATTTTTGAACTGCTTGAGCAATGCAGAGCAACCAAACAATGCAGCACATTTCAGCCTTTTTCTGTACCTTACACCAAGATAAAACCTACATTCCATCAAAGCCTCTGCATGTCCAAGTCATTCATGATTCATGACTTTCTGAAGTAGGTTCAACTACACTGCACTTCATATTCACTGCCATTTAATCAATTTGACATTATTTCTGAACTAGGTGATACAATACTGCCTAGAGGGGATAGCTCTTCTGCAGTCTCCTGCCCAGGAAACTGCTGCAGCGACCTTAGCGTTGCTTTATTCTTTACTGAGGCCCTAAGAGGCATTCTGAGATAGCTGATCTTCAACATTGCACCTGCTCATGTTCTGCACATTTTTCTTTTTCTCTTTGTGATGTTCTCTCCAACTTCTTAATGACCATTTGCCAGATGGCTTCAGACTTCTATCCAACAATTAGGAGGCTGATCTGGAGGTACATTTTGAAGGTAGAAGGGGACTGATCCTAAGAGGATCTACTTCCAGTGTGCTCATTCCTACTTATCTGTCAGCAGCTATACTAAAACCTACAGATCCCTCTTGCTTTGGGTTCATTTAGCAACTTTTGACTTGCAGGACAGACCTCATCTGTGGCCAGCCTGTGGGGTACAGATCTTAGTCTTCAAAGCATAGTTCTATAGAAAAATGGAACTTGCCTTATTTGGAGGCTCCTTGTGAAAATATGTAATTTCTCCTTTGTCTGTTCCTGCTAAAGCCAGAAGATGTTGAATTTTTTTTCTATCTTCCAATTCCCTGGAATTCAAAGAAAGTCATCAGTGCATTGCTATTTTTAAGTACACCAAGACATTGTGACATACTGCCCTTCTAGTTTACTCATTAATGCTTACAAGCTTTTGAAACTGTTGCAGCTCTTGAGAATACTGCATTAAAAACAAACTCCCAAAGACATTACTGATGTTGCTGGTATAGTAAGAACATCACAAAGTCCACTGCCATTGGGGAGCATTCCTCTTCTCAAATAGGACACTACATAGGCTGATACAGCATTAACACATGGCGGTAAAGAATTTGCATTCCAGAGTTAGGAGCTACCTAAAATCCTTTCTGATACATAATTCAGAAGATTTTAAGTGCCCGTTGTTTTTAAGGCAAACTACATTAAGGGCTGTATCAGATCTCCCTGTCCTTATCTCAACCCATGAGCCTTTCATTGTATTTTTTGTCCCCCTGTCCAGCTGAAGAGAGAAGTGATAGAGCAGCTTGGTAGGCACCTGGCATCCAGTCAAGGTCAACCCACAACAATCTGCTTAAATTAGAAACTCCACATTCAAACTGGCAACTCACAATTCAAATCTGAATCTATGTTCAAAATTTTGCTCTTCCTCCTACTACTGAAATAGGAGGAATAATAAGTGGAAACATATTTAGCAACCCAAACAGATTGCATTCTACCTCCAAGACTGGTAGGATTTCATAGAAGCCCTACCTAGGAAGCATGGCATAATTGCTTCTCTGAAGAGCTCAGATCTGGATGGGAACTAGAATGTAACACATGCAATTGCTACTGCCAGTGACCCAGTCCACCACTGAAGCACCACACCTGATTTTCAGCCGGTCATTCTCTGAGTAAAGACGAAGGATGTGTTCCCGCTCCTGAAAGAGGTAGACTTGCATATCACTCAAAGCCTTTTGCAACTCCCCAATCTCCTCTTCTCGCTGACGTAATTCCCATTGCAATTTGTGCTATGTAGAGAGAATGAGGGACTTGAAATGATACAGAGCATTGGGCAACACTTACAAACTGCTAGTGTCCTGAGCCTGGAACTGGTACAAAACAATTGCCAGTTTAAGTGGATTATTTCCATAACAAAATTTGACCAGATGATGGCAGTATCAAAAAAAAAAAATCAATAAAAATTTTTTTCAACATGGAGTTCAGAGCCCTGAGAATCATTGTCACTATACAACAGCCAAATAAGGTTAAGCTAGGGTCTGCAGTTTCCAGTGGCTGCACTTCTGCACTGCCAGTCAGAGTGGCACAGATATGAGGAGTCTGACATTAACAAAAACCTGGCAAAGCCTCTGTAAATAGTAGCACTTACTCTTTACAAAATTTACTGAAGAATAAACGTTAAAATATACCTATGGTTTAATAATGAGAAGTCTGGCTAGTTACTGAGTTTAATTAATGATTTTCTATCTGATGCGGAAAACAAACAAGCCTTTCGGAAAACAATTCCTGTAGGAGAGAAGGCACTATTCTGGAACCTGCCCCTCTTTTTCCTCCTATGTGGAATTAAAGAAACTTGTACACCACATATTTCCCAAGGGCTTTCAGGCTGCTTCAGGCATGTCCAGTACTTGAGAAGGCACTTCAATCACCTCTGAAGTGATCACTATTCCCAAAGAGTGATTCACAATGACAAAGACAGATGCATGCTGTAAGGCATGTCAGAGCACTGAATATCTTAAGATATTCTGTAAGATTTCCTTCTCTTAAAAGTCAAAGATTTTTAGCTTTTGGAGTTTCTTTTAAATTTGCATTTACTTGCTGTGTAGTATACTGCTTAATAACCTATGGCCAAGCTTATGAATTACATTGTGATAAATACAAATTATACCCATATATCAAAGCCCATTAAATTTGGGGAAAAAAGTGCTCATTCTTCACTATGAGAAACAAGGGAAAGAAGCTGGACAACATGGGAACTGAACATCTAAACTGAGGCTTTAATTTAAAAAACAAACAGAAAACCCACCAAACCCGAAACCACCCAATGTGAAGATATAACCAAAATATAATAGCTTAATAATAGAAGGATATCCTACAGGTATATTTCTACTTGCTTTGACAGACAATTTTAGAATCGAGCCCTGAAATCTGCTTATTTCTTCTTTGCTCATTTCTACCACATTCCTGGTAAATATTAAGACCATCTTTGCTGAATTTTCAACTGCAGAAAAGTATTAAGTTTGTGTAAGGATACACAGTCCATCACCATTCAAAACCTCTTTTCCTTACTTGCTCATCATATGTTTCTTTGTATCTCTCCAGCCTTTTAACCAAATCCTCATGTTCCTCATCAAAGTCAGCAATCTTCTTGCGGTAGTATTCCAGCAGCTCCCGTGAGGGACGGAGACAGGTCAAGCGCTCATTGACTGAGGGGAGAGGAGTGAAGTCCTCCTGACTCGGAGATTGAGAACTAGCATATCTGGATGAGACATGGGGGGGGTGTCAGCCTGGACGGAAACAGTTTCTAATGACATGTAAGCTTCAGACAACAATATAAAAAAAACCCCTTTCCTAAGTAGCTAAAAATAGACTTTCATTTTTAACACAGGTTCATTTCAAACACAGATTAGCTTGTCTGTGCTCCAGGTACAAACAGGAGATCACAGCATTTGGGAGAATCAAAAGCTTTGCTATAGGACAGCTTGCAGGCTTACTACACTGTGGAGGTGGGGCCAAATGATAGCAAAGGGAGAAAGAAAAATGTTATGGAAGGAAAGTCTCATAGGTTATTTGGTGATGGCGAAAGGAAGAGAAGGAAAGAAAAGGAGAGAACACAGGGGACAAAAGTCCATTGTTGTACAATTAAAAGCAGAAGCCACTGTAAAATAAACAGGAAGACCATCTGTGATAGAAACACTATCTGATATTCAGAAAGAAAAGCACTTTCTGAAGAAAGACAGTTGAATATAGACAATAATTCAGGTTAGTTGATGCATCAGCCACGGTAATTTAAGATGTAGGTCTAGGAACCTACATGCTTTTCATTTCTGGTATATTCAATGTCTTTATCCACATAGTTTGTCCATCCTTGATAGTGAAATAAAAGCTTCCAAGTAATTCAATGTTATGTTGAGGTACTAGATGGAAAGCATGTCAATGTTACATAAATCAAAACAAGAATGGTATGTGCAATCACGTGTTGCATTTCTCTTTTAAGTGACACTTGCTACATTCAAACAAGCACCAAATTTGCAAATAGAGCTGCACACAAAGTTCAAAATTCTCTTGGAAAGGGTACTTTCCATTTTTTTTATTGATTTGACAAACACTTTTATTTTTAAAGATACTATGAGTAACAGAATTAAAGCTAAGAAGCCTCTTCACTAAAGATGTACTTAACAAAAACACAGTCCAGAATCCAATTCTGGAGCCAGTACCAGAACTTTGATCATAAAGCAATCTGGCAGGTCACAATGAGGCAGTGGTGACCTTTATAGACCAGCTCACCAAAGCTGCTTAGATCAGAACCCCAACGTGCTACATTCATGATAACGTGCCAAGCTCCTTAACTCCTGGCACTGTAGGAAAGCATTTAATATGCAATATGACTACTTCATGGAGGAACTTACCCATTAGCTGTGCACAGAAAGGCCTTAAACAACACACTTGGAAAAGTAAATAACAGCAACAGAAGAAAACAGGTTACATATGCACAAGGCAAATACTTTATTAGTGAACTAAAGAACAGCAGAAACAGAAAGGCATAAGGATAAGGAAGCATAGTCCGTACAAAAGAGGACAAAAGGGTGCCTTATGTTAAACCTGGCTACCGGATAGAAAGGGAGGAGCTCCAGGGCCAGAGCCCACAGCGCAGTTTCGGCGCGGGGCGACTACGGAGGCAGCCCCCACACTACCTTCTGGAGAGAAGGGATGTCCCCGGCGAACAGTCCGTCGCGCTCATGGGCCGGGCTCACCGCGGGTAGGGGACAGAAGCTTCGAGTCGGGACTCCTCCCCAGGTACTCCGGGAGGCTGGCGGAGGTAGGGGTGCCCGGCGGAAACACAAGCTAGGGCGCGTTACAGGCCGCTCCGCGAGTGGCCATAGCCGCGCCAGAAAGCCCCTGGGAGCGGGTAACCTATCACACAACCCGGGGCAAGCTCCTGAGGCAGCACGGGATGGGGCCGGCACCGGCCGCCTCCTCACACCTCCCAACCGCGAGAAACCCCAACGGCAAAATAACTGCTGCACCCGACCCTCCACAACTTAAACGGCGAGGCACCCTGCCGCCCTCCGCCTCCTCCAATCACAGGCAGCCTTCCAAGCGGAGCCCGCCGCCTCTACCAATCAGCGCTGGCGGTGCGGGCGGCACGGGTCCTGCCGGCGCCTCTGGGAGCTGTAGTCCTCGGGTGGCCGGTGGAGGGGCGGGGCGGGCCCGGCGGGCCCGGCCTAGCGACTGGCTGGGGTTGAGGGGGTTAAGGGGGGAGGTTATTTTGGGAAGAAACATGGGGCCTTCGCTTACTTACCCTGTTTTTGCTATGGCAGCTCTTCGGGCTCCGGGCAAAATAAACGCAGCCTGCAGTGTGGCCTCATTTCATCAACAGTGGCAAAAGAAACCACCAAAAACATCCATTTGTCTTAGAAAACGAACAGAATGAAACGCAGGGGTCGTGAGGCAGTCATGGGTTCAAATTCTAGCTGAATACCCATGTGTATTTGTTTTGATCATCTAGGAGCTTTTCAGCCTGTTCATACTCTTTGTATCAGTGCTTAGTGTTCTTCTTACAATTTATGCAATACATGATTTCCTGATTTGCTTCCTAAGTGTGCTGGAACAAAACGTGCAGGCTAATAAGACAGCTTGCTTTCTTAATGTTTCTTTGAAGAAATGGATTTTCTGTCCAATGAAACTATTGAGGCTTACTTAAAAAACTATGAGGTTCTTCTTTAAAACAGCTTTCTCAATAAATAGAGAAAAGAGGAGGACATATAATTTTTACGGCAAAGTCCAGAAGAAAGGCTTCTATTAGCCTCGGTTAGACTAGCTGCCCTCTCCACTTCTCATCAAGAGAGATAATCAATATATATTCATATATATTCAATATGTATTCAACTATATATTACAGAATCACAGAATGTCAGGGATTGGAAGGGACCTCAAAAGATCATCTAGTCCAATCCCCCTGCCGGAGCAGGAACACCTAGATGAGGTTACACAGGAAGGCGTCCAGGTGGGTTTTGAATATCTCCAGAGAAGGAGACTCCACAACCTCCCTGGGCAGCCTGTTCCAGTGTCCTGTTACCCTCACTGAGAAGAAGTTTCTTCTCATATTTAAGTGGAACCTCCTGTGTTCCAGTTTGTACCCGTTACCCCTTGTCTTATCATTGTTTGTCACCGAGAAGAGCCTGGCTCCATCTTCGTGACACTCCCCCTTTATATATTTATAAACATTAATGAGGTCTCCCCTTAGTCTCCTCTTCTGCAAGCTAAAGAGACCCAGCTCCCTCAGCCTTTCCTCATAAGGGAGATGCTCCACTCCCTTAATCATCTTTGTAGCCCTACGCTGGATTCTCTCCAGCAGTTCCCTGTCCTTCTGTAACTGAGGGGCCCAGAACTGGACACAATATTCCAGATGAGGTCTCACCAGGGCAGAGTAGAGGGGCAGGAGAACCTCTCTCAACCTACTAACCACCCCTCTTCTAATACACCCCAGGATGCCATTGGCCTTCTTGGCCACAAGGGCACATTGCTGGCTCATGGTCATCCTGCTGTCCACCAGGACCCCCAGGTCCCTTTCCCCTACCCTGCTCTCTAATAGGTCATTCCCCAATTTATACTGGAACCTGGGGTTGTTCCTGCCCAGATGCAGGACTCTGCACTTTCCCTTGTTATATTTCATTAAATTTTTCCCCACCCAACTCTCCAGCCTGTCCAGGCAAGGGGATGAAGTCTTCTTGCAGGGAAGTGATAAATACTTATAGATGACCAAGAAGAATAAAGATCAATGTAGAACAAGCAAGTCACAGCACAGCCAGTGTTTCAGAGGCCAACAGCCCCCAAACTGGAGGGGGTAAAAAAAAAAAAAAAAGCGTAAAATTCTGCTTCAAAAAGGGTGTCTCACAGAACAGATAAAATGAAAAAATGTTAGGAAAACCTGGACCCTTCCCAGCAGCACCTTCCAGAGCCCTCCAGTAGCCTGAACGTATTAACAGAAAACCTAAACAACCTTGAACAGTCTAGAAGGAAATTAGCAAATCCTGGTCCTCAAAACAAACTTTTGCATGGAATAGGTGTTTTCTAGCATGGATTTTTTTCGCTCTAGTATTCCTGGCTAAGTCACTGCTTGTCTTGGAAACTGGGTACATTGGTGATTCTGCTGCTGGGAACAAAATACACACACACACACACATGCATTTGCTCAAAAGAATCTGGTACAGCTCATCAGAAGAGAGACACAATCAAATAACAAGGAAAAAAAGAAGTACGTAGGAATAGAATTTCTAGATACTGGTAAGGAAACATCTGCATTCCACATGCTCTTAAGAGTCATAAAAGTATGAGGCATCCATATCAGGAACCCTCTGCGCAATGCAAGAAAACATTGCAACAACACAATAAATTTTGGTAAATTCACTCAATGTTTTATAAGATCAGTTTGCTCATATCTATAACTCTTGGTCCAAATCAACCAATTGCATTGGAGCCGTTTGTTTCCCATGTGTAAAGTGTGAGCGACACCTCTTCAATCTGGCAGGGAAGTGATGTGGATAAATGTATTGGTCTGTCAGAAGCAGATCCTGGAAGCCTCATGGTGATGGGGGGAGGAAATTAACTTTTTCTGAGACTGAAATAGCACACCAGGACCAAGCCTGGATTAAACAGTAAGAATAAAGCAAGATGTGGAGTATGGGGAACACTAAAGGCAGGATTCTGGTTAAAAAAGAAACAACATGCAATTTTTTTTGGAAGACTATGTTGTAATGGATAGATAAAAGACCTCAACTTGTGAGTACTTGGCTTTGGAAATAAAACATTCTGTATGTGGAGAAGATCAGCAGAGTATCTATACATAACACAGAAGTTGGGAGTTGATTGTCGAGTATTTCACACAACCTTGTTATGAATTAAGGTCCTGCATCTTGGTCAGGGCAATCCCTAGTATCAACACAGGCTGGCAGATGAAGGGATTGAGAGAAGCCCTGTGGAGAAGGACTTGGGGATGTTGGTTGATGAAAAACTGGACATGAGCCGACAATGTGTGCTTGCTGCCTGGAAGGCCAGTCATATCATGGACTGCACCAAAACAAGTGTGGCCAGCAGGTCAAGGGAGGTGGTTCTCCCCCTCTAGTCTGCTCTGTTGATATCCCACCTGGAGCACTGTGTCCAGCTCTAGAGTCCTTAGTGTAAGAAAGACATGGAACTGCCAGACCTGGTCCAGAGGAGGGCCATAAATATGATCAGAGGGCTGGAACTCCTCTCTTATGAAGACAGGTTGGGAGATTTGGGGTTGTTCAGTGTGGAGAACATTAAGGGGAGGCCTTATTGTGGTCTTTCAGTACTTAAAGGGGGCCTCTGAGAAGGATGAGGACAATCTTTTTAGCAGGGCCTATTGCAGCAGGACAAGGGGCCATGGTTTTAAACTAAAAGAGAGTAGATTTAGACTAGATATGAGGAACAAATTTTTTACAATGAGGGTGGTGAGACACTGGTACAGGTTGCTCAGAGAGGTGGTAGATGTCCCATCGCTGGAAACATTCAAGGTCAGGTTGGATGGGGCTCTGAGCAACCTGATCTAGTTAAAAATGCCCCTGCTGACTGCAGGGGGGTTGGATGAGATCACATTTAAAGGTCCCTTCCAACCGAAACCGATCTGGGATTCTATGAATTACTGACCGGATTTCTGAGATCTTAATGGAAAAGCAGCAAGACGGACAGCCTGGGCCAGAGACAGCCAGAAATGTACGTTGACTGACGTTAGTACCGGTTGACATTACACTCAAGAGCAGCCAGCACAGCCGCCTCGCAGGGCCACAAGCGCAGGCCTTCCCCTGAGGCGCCCAACGACGCCTCCGGTGCCGGCCCGGGCCCGGCTCGCCGCCCCGCCCTGCGCCCCGCGGCGCTGGCGGCCCATTTTATGTCGAACTTCAAAACCAGAAGCTAAAGATCCGCGTAGGGCGCTGGGAACAGCTGCCGGGAGGCACGACCGAAGCTGGGACAGCCTTCCGTAGTCGCCCAGGCCCGNAGACCTGGTCCAGAGGAGGGCCATAAATATGATCAGAGGGCTGGAACTCCTCTCTTATGAAGACAGGTTGGGAGATTTGGGGTTGTTCAGTGTGGAGAACATTAAGGGGAGGCCTTATTGTGGTCTTTCAGTACTTAAAGGGGGCCTCTGAGAAGGATGAGGACAATCTTTTTAGCAGGGCCTATTGCAGCAGGACAAGGGGCCATGGTTTTAAACTAAAAGAGAGTAGATTTAGACTAGATATGAGGAACAAATTTTTTACAATGAGGGTGGTGAGACACTGGTACAGGTTGCTCAGAGAGGTGGTAGATGTCCCATCGCTGGAAACATTCAAGGTCAGGTTGGATGGGGCTCTGAGCAACCTGATCTAGTTAAAAATGCCCCTGCTGACTGCAGGGGGGTTGGATGAGATCACATTTAAAGGTCCCTTCCAACCGAAACCGATCTGGGATTCTATGAATTACTGACCGGATTTCTGAGATCTTAATGGAAAAGCAGCAAGACGGACAGCCTGGGCCAGAGACAGCCAGAAATGTACGTTGACTGACGTTAGTACCGGTTGACATTACACTCAAGAGCAGCCAGCACAGCCGCCTCGCAGGGCCACAAGCGCAGGCCTTCCCCTGAGGCGCCCAACGACGCCTCCGGTGCCGGCCCGGGCCCGGCTCGCCGCCCCGCCCTGCGCCCCGCGGCGCTGGCGGCCCATTTTATGTCGAACTTCAAAACCAGAAGCTAAAGATCCGCGTAGGGCGCTGGGAACAGCTGCCGGGAGGCACGACCGAAGCTGGGACAGCCTTCCGTAGTCGCCCAGGCCCGCAGGCACAAGCAGGGCCACCCCTCCCCCCGCCCTGGGCCCACCGGCTGCCGCGGGGCGGAGCCTGCGGGCGGGGCGGGGCTCCCGGTCTTCCTCCTGACGTCCGGCCCAGACAATGGGCGAAACGGCCCCTTCAGCACAGGAAGTGAATGGCTCGAGTTTCGTCGCACATTCCTCCGCGGCGGAAGTGGAGGCAGCCCCGCCCTCCACGAGCCCCCGGACCCCTCCTCTCCCAGCCGCAACGGAGAGTGTCCTGAGGGGCAGCGGGCGGAGCGGTTGCACTCTCGGATCTGTTGGAGGAGCGGCAAGCCGGGGAGGCGGCCGATTCCTGGGCGCTGGGAACCGCCTCCACATAAAGAGTGCTGGAGGGACTACTTTTTGGGTCGGAAGGCAACAGCTCCTTCTGCTTCCGGAGGAGGGCTCAAAGCGAGCCGCGTAATTTCCGGCGAGCTGGAACGCGAGTGAGAGGGGCTCGGCGCGGGGGCAGGCAGCCCCGGGGGACGGGACAACAACACTCGGCAAGAGCCACCCCCGCCGCCCCGCACAGCTGCTCTCGCTGCCCCTGCCTCGCCCCCCGCACTCCCCCAGTGGCCGTCCTGCCCGGCAGCCGCCGCCGGAGGATGT